>DWJK01003957.1:0-12519 GCA_018248815.1 Croniades pieria auraria
CGCGCCATGGATTTGAACCCAGAACTCCCGGAGTGAGAAGTTGAATTCTTAACCACTAGGCTATCACTGCTTACATATCTACTATATCTACCTAGGCACTAAATCAGACACGCCCAAACTACCGATGCTTTTTAGGTAGGAAATTCCCCAACCTACCTGCCTTATACATTTGTGATTTTGTATATTTTATTTTGTTATAAAAGTATTTTTCAAAAACCCACAGCAATTACGTACCAAAATTACATTTAATAATTGCTAGTTCCTTAAAAGGTTTTGTTTAATTAATACTGGGGTTATAGTGTTCGCTTTTTGCGTTTCATTTCGTACGGTTATTGGATTCAACCTGTAGCATATTCCCACGAAGGGGTAGGCAGAGAAGTGTAGTACACTCTCGCGATTCACCAGTTACGTTACACATCCCGCCATGAAATAGACGCCTGTTTTTAATAATAGAAAATGTCATAGGGAAATGGGCATAAAATATATTCATGTGTATAAAATTAACTGCACTTTATGACATGACGTCGATAATGAGACCGAATAAGAAAACTAGATCTGATCAGTTAAGAATCCAATATTCCCTATTATCCTAACCTTAAACCCATCGATATTATCCAAGGGCCAATCGCTTGAATACACGAAGCTTGGCTAAGATTACGAGCTAGGCCGATAGGTTCAATGATAAGCTACTTTATTAATCATTCTATCAGACACGATAGATCGAACGATATATACACGTTTTGTTAAAATACATTCAAATCATCATATTTTGGCAGCCGCAAACAAGCGGCACGAGGCCGCGTCATATCTATAGTAGACATATTGGCCTATCAACATCTGGACTATACCTACTAAGTTATTTTAGTAACAATTGTGTTCAATTAAATATGTAATCTGTCTTGTTTAACTATTTATGGTTCGCGATAGTGGATCGAAAAATAAAATGAAATTGTGATAACAATTTGATAACTCTAAGACGGTTCTGTTAAAAAAGTACAAACAAAATCAAAATGGCGTAGAATGTGGAAAAGGGCATTGTACGTCTAAGATATAGTACTTGCTATCTGACAAATGTATTAGATAATCTCTCAAAAGACCTTTGTCACACGGTCATTACAAGATCCGTGTCACGAGTTGTTTTCCATGTACTACCTGCATTTGCCCTAAGGCTATGGCCTTGACTCTTCCCATTCCAAGACGAGGTCCGTGACCAATAGCGAAAGATAAAACCGTTCATGATGATGAAACAGAAAATATTATCTTGAGGACATTAACATTTCTTAACAATGTCTGTACTTCGCATTAGGGTGCTATAGAACCAGGTTCGAGATAAGATTTTTTTATCCAGGAATGTAATACTCCTCCGACTACTTCTGGAACCTCTCCGACAATTTTTCCAACCGTAACGAGAGCTAAAAACCGTTGTTAGATATGTATGGTCCGGTCCATCTTAGGACGCTTGTACACTTTCCATCACATGGGATTCCGGCTAAACGTCAGCGTGTTCTAAAACCAACAACGTTTTATAAAACTAGGCGTGTGTAATAATATAATAGAAAATGATTGTGTATAGCATTTAAAATAGTAATATGAAGCCCGGACCAATAAATGTCACTTTTGGGGGAATTTATACACGTGGTACTGTACCGTAGCAAATAATTCCCGTGGAGAATGATTCCCAGTAACAGCACAACCGTACACTGTAATACGTAAAGCAAACACAGACACCGGTGACGCGACGGTAAATAAACCAGTGGAAAATTCTCAGAGATTTCTATCGATGTTCCAATTGTTTGTATCAAATAATATTAGAAACGTACCTAATCTACTTTACCGAAGTAAAGAAAAAAATTTAATATGTATATTGTACATAAAAAAACCGTCCTATTCCGACAGGAAACACGTGTTCAATAGCGGAGAGATAAAATGGGTCAATGATACATATACATATATTTAACTTCCTTCTTCAGTGATTTATAAATATTGTATGCCCTAATTTTGTAGCGTCTCTGGGATATTAATTCATTAAAATTTTTACAATAATTATCAGTAAATTTATAAACATTTAAAGGCATGTTTAAAATTTACATAATACTTGCTTGATAGTATTTTCCTATTGGAAACGTGAGTACTAAGTATACAACAATAGAAACCGTGCAAAAGATCTATGTACTCGTATTAAAACTGGCCTCGACTTTCAGCTGATAATCTGTAATCTTTGCGCGGTGAGGATTATTATTCATTCTAGTAAGGCTGGCATTACGAAAGGAATAAGTAATGGGTTATGGGTGACGGCACAAACAAGTGCCAAGCGGTATACAAATAAAGAAAGTTCGTGACATTAGCTATTGACAGCTGGAACGAGTTTCGATAATTATTTTTGATCTATTGTCACGCTTGTGGTATCAAGCCACAATTCGTTTATACTCAGTCGAATATCGATTTTCTTAACGACTCGACAACAACAAAAAATACTATTGCATTGTAATATCGTAACATTTAAATATCAATTGACAATAACCATGATAAATCAAGATTTATTTAATGCATTATTTATTGAATTAATTTAATGCGTTAATAAGATCTCGAAAAAAGTACATTAATAAATTTTATTGGTATTAATGAGTTCTATTGTCGTTATAATAAATTTTAGGTCAAACGTCACAACCCATTTCTCTTCATTCAGATCAAAATCGCGCCGTTTGATTTTATCAAACACGCTATGATATTTACTTAAGTGATAATGTGTGTTTTGTGTGTGTAAGGCCACGAAGTAGGTTTTTCGATAAACATGACACGGCAGTGGCGTGTCCTATTAGTGTAACTATTGATTGACGTGTTAAACACAACACGCTATGTTATTGCTAGCCAGCGCTACTCGTTAATGGGTTTTCGTTATTTTTTACAACAGATAATTTTTATTTTAAATGTATGCACCAATTTAACATTTATATTTTCAATTTAAAAATATCCCAATTATTGCAAATGTTTTATTATAATCGTGATGATTTATTAAATCATAATTGAGTTATTATAAAGTCGATTTATAACGGATTTTTTATCGAGGTTATTTGCAACGCATTCGAAATTCGATTCATCGTTTGTTATTCTCGATTCGCTGCGTTCAGCGGAGGTTATCTGCGGCACTAATCGCAAATGTCAATAATTTGTCACGCCTGTACAATAACGTTAATGTTGATAAAAGTGAAACCGTGGCGTTTATTTAAATGATAAGTTTATTGAATTAAACACGCCAATAAAAAGAAATTATTTGTAAACAGGTTTGATGTAACTATACTGATAAATATCAGGCTGAAGGCTCATGTAGGTACTTATCAAAAATGTTTCTATTAATATGTGCTAGTTTTTTGTTCCGATTGATTTTGCATATCGGCTATGAAAGTAGATTTAACTTTCCCTGCAAACGTGTTCTGTTTAGTGATGGAAGTGATTGGATTAGTGATGGAAGTGGTATTTAAATAGATTTTAAACGATTACTTACAAATGATAATTACTTAGGATACAGTAGGTATCTAAAATGATGGTGACTAATATGAACATCGGTTTAAGATTTTCAACATACAATAGATATATGGGTGACGACATAATACATTAAATAGATTACGTACTTTGTACATTTGTTTAATTTGAAATTTAAATCAAAAGTGGATTACATTGTTATAGTGTAGAGATATTGACATGCAAAAGTGGATTGTCATACGTCTTTTAACAATGAAATGAAATCGAAAAGTTCTTCATTACATTTGTATTTTAGGAGATTACATGTATTTTATATTTTTTCCTTTGTTATAGGGAAAGGAGGGAACAGGAACAACGGGAATTATTGGAAAAGCAGCAAAAGGAAAAAGAGAGAGAACGGATGGAGAGGGAGAGGGAAAGGGAGAGAGAACGGGAAAGAGAAAAACAAGAAAGGGAAGAGAAGGAAAGGAGAGACCAAGAGAATGCGGCCTCAAAACTAGTTTCAAGGCATTTTGAAGAATCTCTCAGGCTAGCTAACCAAAAGGTTTGATTTATGATTATAACATTTCAAATTGAGCTTTGAGTTCTGTTTGTTGTGATGAAATCTAATAGATTATTTGTTTTTAGCGAGAACGTAGTATGTCGTGGTCGCTGCTTAACAGCTTGGCACCCAACCGGGGGTCGGCGGGAGCGGAGCACGACCGGCTGCGGCCCCCCGACCGCGCGTACTACTCGCCGCCGGCGCACCCGCCCGACCGCCTGTCGCAGGGCGACTACGGGCCGCACGCGCCGCACGCGCCCCATGCGCCGCACTCGCAGCACGCGCCGCGCCATCCCCTCTCCAAGCCGGACAAGCAACCCACACATCCGGGCCTTCCCAAGGGTGAACCTAACTTCGCCTCCTACAACTATCCCCCTTATCGGTACGATAAGATGAAGGATCAACACCTCCCTGCACCACCTCCCCTAGTTCCCGAAAAGAATTCTGTGATAGTAAAACACGACGCCAAACAGGTTCATCTAGAACAGAAGCATCCATACCCGAGCAAACCGCGGAGTGAACCGTCTTCCCACTATCTTCCCTCCCGGCCGTACCGGACGGGTCTGTCGCCGCACGCCCCTCCCCACCCGCACCCCGCGCTTCAAACGTCACCGCACGCGGCGCTTCCCGCTCAAGATAAAAATCGACGGCTGTATCAACCGCCACCCCAACGGTCGCCGGCTGCGTATTACCAAGCAGCGCCTGCGAAACCAAAAGTTTCAAGTCCGGCCCCGCCCCACATATATGGGAAACCAAGTAATTCACCTAGCCCCGCGCACTACGCTGTGGCCGTTGAACCAGCATTACAATTAACCAAGGCTGAACCTCCGCCCGTACCTTATCCACCGCCGTCCGCGTATTCCCCCGCTCCGAGAACGCGGCCCCCGCCAGTAGTACACTCCCGCACCCCGGAGCCCCGCCCGCCACTGCGGGTGCACGGCGATGCTACCAATACTTCACCGTGCCAAACACAACCGTTAGATCTCGGCATGTCGAGAGAAGATCCTGAAAGGTTGTCGCCACGTCGACGATGTCAGTTCGAGTCAGTCGAAGCAGATGCCAAACGTAGACGACTAGAGAGCCCTGCTTCGGAACCTTTAATCGCTGCGGCAGCGAGCGTGGGTCGAACGCCGCTCGGCTCTGAACCCGCACCTCAAGCACCCGGTCCACCCTGCGATGTACGCGTTCCTTCTGCGGATGGCAGCGTAGAAACCCCGGAGAAGGCGGCTGGAGCATCTCCGGCACCTCAAATCACTCCTGCGGCCAGTCCGGCACCGGCGACGCCAATACCTCCAGTCGCATTGTCACCTCCGATGACGGCTCCACCGCCTACGACGACACCCCCAGCACCGCCAGCTACACCCCCAGTCACTCCAGTCGCGGAAGGTGAAACGCCAGCTAAGATAGCTTCACCAAGTCCACGCGATGGCTCGGCGCCCGTCCCACACTTAGGGAAGAAAGCATGGCTTCAACGACATGAAACTGCTCCGATTGGCGAGGGAGATTGTTCTGGCGGCGGTGGCACCTGCATCACTCTCCCAATGGCCATCAGCCGTGTGTCAGAGCCGGACGACTCCGGTTCCAACATTGTGGTACCCGTGGCGGCGAAGTCGATTCAACGGGGAAGCAGGAAAACCTCTAAACCGCGAAAACCGAAGGAGGCGAACGGACGCGTCGACGATGCGGAAGAGGATAGCTCCAGTTCCGATCGAGAGTCGAACGCTCCTCCCAAGCGGAAACCGCCCAAGGCCAAGCGAAAAAAGGGCGCGACAAAGAAGGCCGGCGACGAGCCCAAAAAAAAGAAGGCGTCGGAGAGCGGCAGCGAGAGTGACAAAGAGAGCGACGACAAAGACTCAGACTCCGGCGGCAGCGGCAGCGGTAGCGGCAGCGCGTCGGGACGGCGTGGCGGCGGGCGCGGCGGGCGGCGCGCGCGCGGCGGCGGTGGCGGGCGCGGCGGACGGCGCCGCGAGGAGCCCCCGCGCCGCACGCCCTCGGCCGCGCGCTCGCGCTCCTCCTGCGACTCTTTTCTGCAGAGCGGGCCGTGCTTCGAGGTGGCGCCGCGCCTTGCCAAATGCCGCGAGTGCCGCTGGTCGCCGGCACAGCGCGACAAGGACATGACCAACATCTTTTGTCGCTTTTACGCTTTTCGAAGACTGAAGTACGCCAAGAATAGACAACTAGCTATAGCCGGGTTTTCCGACCCGTACAAGGATGCCGAGGAGGTAAATATATAATTTTATGATAGTTTCGGTTTTGTGCAAAGATTAAAAATTTGTTAAATGTCATCATAAAATGAGGAAACAATAGAAAAATAACAATATAGAAAAGCTTAATTGACTGCTTTGACTTGACTGCCTCGTTGGTTCAGCGGTTGCAAGCGCGACAGCCGATCGGGAGGTCCTGGGTTCAAATCCGAGGTCGGGAACGATTGTGTTTTTCTAATTAAGAATTTCTAGTAATGATTCGGAGTCTCGATCTGTGCCCATTGTATGGCAATAGGCTCACCACCTACTCCATAGGATTTAAACATAACTGGTGAAACGTGGGAGTGTGGCCGTGTTGTTACTTTTATAAATTATATGTCCACTTGGTATGACATGATTAGACTTTTTTTTCACTGTTATTTTTGTACACTTAAAAGCTAAACAATTTGTTTTTTGTCCATCAGGATGATAAGAAGTTATGGTTATCATCGTCCGCTGGCGCCGCTGAATTGGACATAGAAATGAGTTGCTTCCTTTTGAGGGAGATAGGGGACCAGTTCTGTGAACTGCTGCAACAGGAGAAGGAGGCGGAATCGCACCATCTCAATGAAGGTAATATTCTAATAATTTTTTTAATATTCCTAGCCGCATTGTTTACGTAAAATTGTCTTTAAAATATCTTAAAATAAATATTACTTAAAAGCCTATTTTTATCATTGTTTTCCATACAACGATTTGCCGTTGTATCAAAGAACCCAAAAAAAATCAATAAAATGACATATTTGCTAATAAAAGCATTACACATGGTAGATAAGACGATAGCGTGGAAGCGCGTGGTGCAGGGCGTGCGCGAGATGTGCGACGTGTGCGAGACCACGCTGTTCAACTTCCACTGGACGTGCGGCAAGTGCGGCTTCGTCGTCTGCCTCGACTGCTACAAGGTACTACCCACTACCCACTACCTACCTCACTACCTACCTCACTACCTACCTCACTACCTACCTCGCTACCTACCTCGCTACCTACCACCACCATACAACTCACCCAGCGCACTCACCGTCTCCATGCCGGCAGCTATTCTTGCCCTTACCAGAGTTTGTTCCGAGAACAACTTAAAATTTATTGGTTTGTGAAAGGCTAGAAAATTTGTGGCTGTTCTATAATCCTACTTTAAATGGTGTATGACTATACATATAGGTATAGTTTGTAAGCGTAAGGCCACTGTAAAATTGTCAAGTGTAAATGTAAAATAGTTTTTTAAACACGAAATGTAGAGACAAATAGCAAATAACTGCGTTTATTATATTATTTGTATCAAGCACAAATTCACAAATGTCAAAATGATTTATGTCATTTGTTTGTGCAGTCGCGAACATCCGGCGAAGCGGCGAACGCCACGTCCGAAGCCAGCAACTCGCCGAGCGCCAGCACCAACGGCGAAAGAGACTCGTTTGGGTGAGTAATATTTATTAATATTCCCGAGTTCAAATTCCTGGTTGGGTACTACTTAATTTTCCTAACTTAGATTTTCTAGGACAAATTCCTAGTATTAGCTCGAAGTCTGGATCTGTGCCCGGCGTAGTGCAATAGGTTCATCATCTATTCCGTTGTGGGTCATAAACGTAACTGGTGAAATGTGGGAGTGTACTACATTCCTCTGTCTACCTCTTTCGGGGATTACAGGCGTGATGTTACGTTTTAATATGACTGATAATTTTCAAGGTGTTCTAACTTTTTTTCCCAAAACAGTGTGCTTGAAAATAGTAACAATGAAATATTTTTGATAATAATTCGTTACTCAACACTGGTCTATTTTATATTCGTACGAATATGCACATATATTTACAACTCACCTCGATTCAATTCCAGTATTTTTAATGTTAACATTATGAATTAAACAGCTATACAAAAGAATGAGCCGCGAGTTGTTTCTCAAGTAATTAATATTATACAATCACGTTGCCTGTAGGTTATGTAAATTAATTTGAAGCCAGTTTCTGTGCATATTTCGAACCTCAGTTACGAGTAATAAATAGTTGAGCTAACGGGCACACAATGGAATGGATCGATGCTTAGAATGTAGCATTAAAATTACCTCATTCAGTGAACAATTGAGCGGTCACGTGGTGAACGCGGCGAGGGCACAATAGTTCAGTTCCTGCTTACATACATTATTGATTCATTGTTACGTTCGTTTATTAAGACGCCCCTGTTTCTATTAGGAATTGGCGTCAGATACGTGTTTTGAAGTTTTTGTTTTATGTTCTTGTGTATATTTCGGTATACACATACCTCTTATTAAAGTATTATTCGCGATTTATTTTTAGTAGTTGTTACTAAGTTAGTGATACTGGTGGGATAATGACGTAAATAGAGAATATTTTTTGGCGTTTTCAATTCAAATTGGAAGATATAACTTAGATTTATAGAGTTGTTACTATTTTTTCTGGATAAGTGTACGTTATGGTCACATACGTGTTTAGCGTCTTGAGCATTCGCCTGTCGATTAGTAGTAAGAAGCATTACTAAATGGTTGTGGTTGTGGGTGCTCAGGTGGCTGACGTGCACGTCGGGCGGCGCGCACCCCGCGCGGCGACTGCTGCTGACGCAGATAGCGGCGGGCGGCGCGCTGGGCGCGGCGGCGGCGCGGGCGCACCGCGCGCGCGCCGCTTTCGCGCTGCCGCCCTGCGCCTGCGGCCGCGCGCCGCCGCCCGAGCCCGCCGCGCGCGCCCGCGCCAAGGCCATGCTCGCACGCGCGCTCGCCAAGGTACGCACCGCCCATCACATAATCGATCCTTTTACCCTTCCGCTGTTGGACGTTTGGCAGGCTGGCAGCATGGCAGACTATGACGTTAATCCTCATTATGAAAAGGATTCATATCATAGTCTGCCACGTTGGTAAAGTGCGGTTTAGCAAGCCTTATATGTCCATTGGCAACCACTCCAATAACTCTCATGTAGCATGTATTGAGTTATGTCTACACCTAGTCATCTGATCACAAAATAATTCTTAGAACTTGCTGTATGGTGACCAAAAGTCTGATAAATTAAAGCTTATTTATATAACCTGCATATAAATACAACAAACTTTACATATCGGTTTTTTTTTATATTTTGATTCTGATAATAATGAGAAAGTATAGCATCTACGAAGAGAAAAAAAATATATTCCAATTATATTTTATATTTGCCTCAATATGGCCTGCATGCTATGGTTTTTTTGGAAACAAGTATTTTTATATTTAAAGAATTATAGCAATACTATTCTGTTCTTGTTACAGAACGTAAAAAAAGAGGAAGTCAAAGAGGAGGCCGCTTCCACGAACGGCTCGTCGCCAGTAAAATCGGAAAATGGAAAAACCAGCACCACGTCGATAGTGAGTTGGCTCTCCGACATACCGATGAACACCGAAACAAAGGAAGAGAAATCAGACTCCAGCTCCTCGGACTCGGAAGAGGGTGGAAACTTTTCGACACTCAGGGAACTACTCATCAGACCCGCGCCAGAAGGGGGTGAGGCTCAGCCGAAGAAGAAGCAAAAGAAGAATAAGAATGATATCCTAGATGACGTCATCTCCAGTATAGTGGAAGAGAAGAAAGACGAGGACGGCGAGGCGAAGCCCTTCGCGCTGTCCAACGTGGTGAAGAGGTACGACCGCAGCGGGCGCGGCCGCGACGACCTGCCCATCCGCATCATGACGCTCACCGAGTCCAAGCTACTGTACCCCGACGTGCCGCACTCGTGGCTGTGCGACGGGAAGCTCTTGCACTTGACGGATCCCGCTCATGTTGGCAACTATAAGCCTTTCCAGGTACATTTATGTCTGTTGTACATTATTTATTTGTTTTATGTGCTGTTAACTATTGTTGGTCGTAGTTTGAAATAAGTGATTGAATGTTATCCCTTTTTATGCTAATAATTTTATTTTATAATTACAGGACCAGTGGAAACGTGGACAACCTGTTCTAGTCTCAGATGTCTCAAGCTTGTTAGACAAGAATCTGTGGTCGCCGGAGAGCTTCTCGCGAGATTTTGGCGATACACGAGTCGATTTAGTCAATTGTGCGTCCGGATTAGTGGTGCCCAACCAGCCCGCCAGAAAGTTCTGGGACGGGTTCGAACTCGCCGCGAAGAGACTGCGGGACGAGCGCGGCGCCCCCATGGTGCTCAAATTGAAAGACTGGCCCCCGGGCGAGGACTTCGCGGAGCTGCTCCCGACCCGCTTCGACGACCTGATGCGCGTGCTGCCGCTCGGCGAGTACACGTCGCGCAACGGCAAGTTGAACCTCGCCGCGCGGCTGCCCGAGTGCTTCGTGCGGCCCGACCTCGGGCCCAAGATGTACACGGCGTACGGCGGCGCGGGCGGCACCACCAACCTGCACCTGGACGTGAGCGACGCCGTGAACGTGATGGTGCACGCGAGCGCGCCGGCCGACGCGCCCGAGCGAGCGCGCGAGGCGGCGCGCGCGGCCGACGACGCCGGCGTGGACGTGCTGTCGCGCCGCCGCGCGCGCCTCAAGCCGCCCGCCGCGCTCTGGCACATCTACGCCGCCAAGGACGCCGATAAGATCCGCGACTTCCTGGTGCGCGCGGAGGTGGAGCGCGGCGCCCGGCCGCGCGCGCAGCACGACCCCGTGCACGACCAGACGTGGTACCTGGACGCGGCGCTGCGCGAGCGCCTGTACCGTGAGTACGGCGTGGAGGGCTACGCCATCCTGCAGTGCCCGGGCGACGCCGTGTTCGTGCCGGCGGGCGCGCCGCACCAGGTGCGCAACCTGCTCGACTGCATCAAGGTGGCCGAGGACTTCGTGTCGCCCGAGAACGTGTCGCGCTGCTTCGAGCTGGCGCAGCAGTTCCGGCGGCTGTCGCGCCAGCACGCCAACAAGGAGGACAAGCTGCAGATAAAGAACATCGTCTATCACGCGGTGAAGGATTCCCTGTGCTGCCTGGAGGAGGCGCTCGCCGAAGCCAAGTGAAGACGAGTGGGCCTCTCGCATTTGATCTCAACTACGAACGTAACATTAATCGCTAAGTTCCGCATTTAAACGTAAGATTGGGAGCGAGTGTGATACGCGCTGTGCGCCGTTTCGTGTATAAGATGCCATTGTGGAGTGGATCGTGTGCCGGTGATGTGTGTAAATGTACTCGCAATGTGATGTAGTTCCGACGGTCGCGATCGGAGATTGTGCAATGTAAATTAGTCTGAATATGGTGATATCGTTGAGATGTGGATATGTTTTATGTTCCTTAATCGAAATACAAATAAACTCTTCAGGTTATTTACAGCTTAATTGTAGCTATAGTGTTATGTATGTATTGTGTAAATTTTTAATTCGAATTCCATCGAGTACATATTAAGAAGTCTATACTTTTAAGTTATTATTGTATTGAAGTAAATCGTATTCGCTCGAAGCATTGTACATTAAACCACGGCGTGTAGATAAGTTTCTCCTATATTAGATTTCTCAATTTGGTTGGTATGTTACGAAATGAATTATTAAACAAAATATGAGACAATTTCATTTTGTCCTTATTGCTGTATTAGGCGAAAGCAAGTTTTTTTTGTACTGTGTATATTATGTATGGTTATAAGTTGGAATAAAAAAAAGATGTTTATATTAAAGGCAGTTTTCATTGTGTTACCTTTACAATAAGTGTTATTTTGAATTTTTTGGACACATTTTACTATGGACATAAAACAATTTGTATTATACAGAATATAGAATCATAGAATTCATGCAAAATAACGGACACCGAAATACAATTGAGCAAACCAAAAATAACATATTTCTAGTACAATGGGACACAGGTACTATATAAGCTGTTCCTATTAGAAACTATTTCACGTTTTAGCACAATAGTAAATATGCAAAGTAGAACATGGAAAAATAATATATTTAATACTAAACCCAATAGGGAGGCTAACTGCCAGTATGTTCCACATGACTAAACAATAAAGTGATAATCTACGTAGTGTCTATATCTCCATAGTCATATTAGGGGCGTTTTAAATAAAAAATTCAAGGGAATAAAAATGAATTTGGAATGTTGGACGACATGTCGAAACATCAGCGTTGTGTAATTATTAATCTGTATTGCCATACTATTGTTGTTGGCGATGCTAGTATCGGTGCTTCTCTTAAGAGATCGTTAGTTGTTAGTTCCAAATATAAAATATCTGGTTAATAAATGGATACCGGGCCTAATAACAATAATAATAACAATGATAATAGTGTGGGAATTTTTTGCATGTACATACAGGGACATCACGTGTGCTTCCGTTAATATTTGTA
>DWJK01003958.1:0-12518 GCA_018248815.1 Croniades pieria auraria
CCTCTCAATATGGGAGGAGACTCATATTCCAACAGTGGAATGTTAATGGGTCGATAAAAAAAAAAAAAAAAAAATAAAATAAAATAAAAATGGTCAGTGTTCGTCTATAAATTATGAATGTTAATATTCATCTGTTACTGGGAAATTAGAGAGAGAACAAATCTAAGAGTCTTAATCCAGTGGTCAGTGAAGTTGACAGCTGAGCAAGTGGACTTGGGTTTGATTCCAAACCAAAGACAGTCATTTCTGTAATGAGCACAAATATTTGTTTTTTGCAAAGTTGTCGATATAGCCCAAAGGATTAGCAAGCTGATGTGGTAGTGGGCTGGTCACATCTGTTACAGAACTGATAAAAATTGGAGTAGACTTGTTTTGGAGTGGAGACCATGCTTTGGCAAATGTAGCATAAGAAATCCTCAAGCCAAGTGGAGTGAAGATATATATGTATATGCAAAGAGGTTGACAGTAGGAGGATATGAACAGCTGAAGGTCATTTTCAATGGTGAGCTATTGGAGCGGCCAGCAGTGGACGGGAGTAAACTGATGATAATGATGATTTGTTTTGATTGAGTATAAAATGATATTTTTATAAGTATATATTAATTGGTAGCAAGCATAACATAAGAACTCTTCGAATGTCCCAAGACATTAATATTTAAAGATATAATATTACATTGAATTAACTAATATGTTAAATAAGTGTAAGTATAATACAAATTCACGGGTTAATTGATTTGATCAAAACATGCCGGAAAACAATTATCACCTTTGAATATAAATGTGATTTAGCTAAAGAGAATAATATTTTATACAATCTGACAGAGTATCTTGTATGAATAGATACGAACGTATTTGTTTAGACCGTTACATAGTACTATAAGTAATATTATGTGACTTACCATTAAAATTTGAGCGAATATTGTGTTCACAGCGCATTGAACCAAAACTAATGAAAGTGTGCACGTGAATTTATCGTTATCCCCGTATTTTCCTCTCGTTATTTTTTCTTGTAGCATGCCATATACAAAGTAACAAGAAAATATAGCGCTGGCGTAAAATGCAAATCTAATTTCAGTCCTAGTCTTGACCATCTTCATGTGCTACAAGTGTCTTTTAACAAATATTTTGTGACCGCAAAGTAATGAGGAGACACATCAACTAAATGCACTAATGCCTTATTAGTGACACGTTAGCTTAACTGATCTGGAAAACGACACGTAATACAATATACATTTTTGAAAATTCGAAAGTAACATCATTATTTCCGTTTAACAAATACTAAAACAACACGTATATTAACTTGGCGTTCATTAATGTTGCCAGGTACGAATTAAACATTTCAGCACACTGACCTTTTTGGTTTTTTATATTATCTGTTATTGGATTGCTACGACATAATAAGAGAATAATTAAGGGATAAATATCTGTTACACAAATTTTTATTTATTTCTTACAATTTTAAAACTATCGTTTTGTTTTTAATGTAGTACAACAAAAATTGTATAATAATATTGTCATGACTTTCTTTACAATGAAAGATATTATTACTAGCTTTTTAGTTTAATATGATTTGCGATGTAATTTGATTAGAGATATTTGTATAAGAACGTCTACTTCTTCAAATTTACTAATTAAAATAAAATACCACCTTTAGGCACATAAATAAATAGTCAATTTAATTTTTTGACTTATAAGTGTAGTTTACATATACAATACACATCCACGCAAACAAACTAGCACACAAGCACGCATTCACACAAACAAATGAGTAAGACATAGGTACAGTAGTAGGAAAACGCCAAAAACAAATTTTTCATTTGACGCAATAACTTTAATGTAAATAGTTAATGTGACTAAACTTCACAGTAACTTTTAAAACTTATTATGTCAATTGCTGGTATTATACCTTTATGTTAATAAAAATAGTTAATATTTTGAATGTAAACAAAAAATGTATACTCAAATAAAAGACGAGTATTGTATCAGAAGTTTTAAACATGTATTTAACATTTTCTTATTAAATTTAAGGTTCAACAGGGCATAATTGATTTATCTAATATATTGCGATTTATTTGTAACAAATAAATTAATGCTTAATTAAAGGAAAGCAACATATATAACTGATTTATAAAACTATTTAAAGTTGTATCGAACGGAACGTTATAAAATTTATGCTTGAAATTCGACTCTATTATTAACAGACATAAGGCTCTACTTCAGATACCACACTTGGCCTTCAAACTTTAAAATTGTTAGAACTATGATGCAAATATGAACGTAAAAGGTTATTTTACGTTGTTAGGTATAACTTTACTCCGTTTGACGGAGCATTTCCGGTCTAAGTTAGCATTTCGTAGCAATATTATATTTTAAACTACAACGTTTTGCATGCGTAAATTTGACTATACTATGAATACAGACTTAGGTATACTTACGACTTTGCACTTGTAGTTACCAGATAGGTGTTTGTGTGAAAACAAAGTTTGCTGTTCCTACTTAAGTTAAAAATTGTGTGTTTTCAATTAACTTTTTACGTTTCCATGACTATTCTTGTCTTACAAAACTTTAAATAATTTCTACCTGCTGTAATATACGTGCCAGTGAATGTGTTACTTTAAACAACAACAATGAAAACTTAAGTTACGAAGGTTATCCTGTCAAATGGTGACATAATGCGATAAATGCGGCAAATTCAAGGAACGAAAGCTTGTTATTATATTCATGACTCATACTGAGTAAGTGTTTAATTATTTTATTAGTTATTTAATAAGTTATAGTATATTTAATTAAATAGTTTAAATTATAACTGTCATATGTTGCGTTATATGCCAGCGTCTATTATTATTATTTATCGTAGGGAATTATTTCAGCATAAAAACTTTTTAAACTTCTAATACTACGAGTTCCAAGTTTAGGTGCAGTTTTTCTTTCGATAAACGAATAACATTAGTAGTTTTCATCACAAAAAGGTATTCTAGTATATAAATCGCATGAGCCCATGTTTTATGTGGGACTATAAACGAAAGTGGGCCGTCCGTGCCAAGAATAAACGGGGCGCTTACCAGATTATGCAAATGAACCGGTAGAAGCTGACACCATTTTAAATTTGAGTTTCTACGACTGCGATTGTCTATTTATAATTTTTTTGGTTGGTTTCGCGCGTAAATCGATTAACGATCCACATTCCAAATTCAATTCGCCAAAAAATAGGTAGGTGCCTAATAGTTTAATGTTTCTTCTATTCTCACGCCCTGTATTCTTTGTAAATAGTGTATTCTATTCTAAATAAATAAATTTTGTATCTATTTAAATAATAAAAGCAATCATTTAGGCAGTGATCGTTGTATTATAAGACTTATGTATGCGTGTTTCACCTTTGTAATATATGTTATATAGTTATAGATACAGATAAAATAATTTGTATTTCGATCTGTGGTTTTGCCGGTTGCCCTTGTTTGCTGTAGGCGACCAACTCCGTCCAAGGAAAACAACGCATCTATTACCAACTTCACATAAAATGGCTACTTAATAAATGTATAAGTACTAACTATCCTATCACTGTATAAATACTTAGTACTAATTGGCCTAACTGACCTTAATAATTCAATTTCTGCAGTCCTATTCAAGGTTGATTTCAGATAAATTCGATGGCTACGATCCCTTTATTAGCGAATGTAGGAACAAGTCTTTCATTTGCTTATATACTACCAACAGATCTTTTTCAAATACCGCGCCAATATTTTAGATTGAATTTGCCTAAAGTAAATGAATGTTTTTCTAAAACTCTATTTTGTTCGAATTTATCCTGTGTTTCATCACGAAGTTGGAGTCCATTTACCGCAATAGTCTATAGAGTATATATCGATAGATGCATATTGTTGTTTTGTTTATAGTGTATGAAATTAAGATGCAGACATCGATAAATTTATATTTACTAACCCAAAATTCAATGAAGACTATAAAATCGGGTAGTATATTTATTTTGCCAATATTGTGTTCTAAACATACGGTAATAAATTATTATATTAATTAATAAACATACGGTGACCCCTGTATCAACGCAACGACATTGAGGTACCTATAAGCGACCACTCCAATTTCGCGGTTAGAATTTTAAATACAAAGTGAATGTCTTGCGTGCCTTACATCCATTCTATTAATCTAGGCGTAATGACATACTCGTACTTATCGTATAATTATATGATAAGACCGAGTATGTTATACTCATAGTCGTGCATACTCTGTAGTGCACAGTGTCGTAATTTAAATATGTTACGACACTATGCGCTACAAACTGAGTATGCATTAGGTTTAAGGCTGTGTTTTAACAACATCTCAATCTGCGATACAGTAAGAGTTTTTATAAAGACGTGAGATCGTGATGACGTCTTTGTAGAACATAATTAAAATTGTAATTCCTATCATCCCTATGGTTCTCGTTTATCAGGGGACGGGTAATTTGCACGTTTTCGAATAACTTATTAATTAATTATATTCATGAACATATAAAATGAAATAATGCAATTATGTAATGGTTTTTACTAGTTTTTGTGTCAATTGTATGAAGATAACTACCTCGTTGGTCGAGTGGTTGCAAGCGCGACTGCCGATCGGGAGGTCCCCCCGGGTTCGACTTCCGGGTCGGATACAATTGTATTTTTGTAACTTAGGTTTTCAAGTAGAAATTTCTAGTAGTGGTATGCCAATAGGATTCCCGCCTATTCCATTTGGGACGTAAACATAACAGGTGAATTTTGGGAGTGTACCACACTCATCCGCCTACTCCTTCGGGGATTCCAGGCGTGATGTTACGTTTTAGTCCGAAGATGTTTTCAAGTAGAAACATTCAACCGTTCTTACGATAGTTATACAAGAAACAGTTAAAAATATACCTATGTATGGGTCGTATGGAATGGACATTGATAGCCCTATTTTGTGTGAACAGTGAGTTCTTTATCGGCCACGCCTGACAGCTTCTGATAAAGCCATTTGATTATCGCGAAATTATCTGCACAAAGCAGGCATACAGATAGCGGTCACAGGTTTTAGAAGTCAAATTACACTAATATAACTATTTTTGAAGAATAAAATTTAATATATAAAGATTGCGTAGGGATTTTTCAAAAGATTTTTTTTCAAAATAATTCGCCTATATGAAATTATATACGTATACTTATAGACGCGGTTAAGGAATTCAATTTATAGTAAAACTTGTTTCTCATTTGTTTTCCTTGAACTCCGCGGTGGCATGTATTATATTATATTGTATTTTATTCCACTGAAATACGCAAGTCTGTGTTAAATACTATGATAGTATTCGCACGAAACTTATTTGTGTTTAAAACGTTTGCTTGCCTCGATTGATGTTAATAGAGTATTTGAGGCATAAATATCTTTAAGAGTTTAAGTATCAGTATATCTATCGTGTGACAGACTTAAGATATTGCGTCTTAAAAATGTAGGCGTAGTTAATTATAGATGAATCGAAACCTCGTTCTACGGCCTTGCCGCTTGTAATCAGACCCCAGTATTACGTTGGTGAGTCTCGGTTAACGTACCAGTAACTACGAGGTGCTGCTAACGAGATGCTTAAACTACCGCTCACTGTAACACGGACTTTGTTAAATCAGAAAGTTGAAATGAATAAGAGTACAACAGTATGAGGGAATACGTGATTTGTTGTTTTTTAACTACGTTTGTTACGTGTTACTGATATCTGCAACTCTAGTTTAGCAGGCAGGTTTGCGTTGTCACATAGAAAGTTCAATTTATGTCCATAACAAGGTCCATAACAGAAAGAATTTCGATAAGTTCATGTACTGCGTTCCATTATCTGGTTAAACGTTACAAGGTGCTATATTTTTCAAGTCGTGTATGTCGGACACTGCAATTTCAAACGCTATGTAATTTATTGTAATAAAACGTAACACCACGCCTGTAATCTCTGAAGAGGTAGGCAGAGAGGTAATACAGTTCCATGTTTCACCAGTTACGTTTGCGTCCCATGGAATAGGTGGTGAGCCTATTACCGAAACTGTGATTTGTTTTTTTTTTATTACAATCACGAAAAATGTAATGTATACATGCGACTCAAACAATGGTAATACATTTTTAAAGCGTGTCTTGAGAAAAATGTATAGGTAGTGTAGTGTACCTTAATTTAACTGCAATGTGCGAGGATTTGCCGTACATAATTTTTTTGGTTATAGATTTATTAGGTTATTTTCTTAAAATTATAATAGGCAAATTCAAAAATCCTAATTGTTCTATCTAGAATATATACATACATATATGCATACATATATACATACATATATACACACATACATACACACATATATACACATATATATACACACATATATACGCACATATATACACACATATATACACATATATATACACACATATATACAAACATTATATATATTCTTATTTTTATTTATTTATTTCAGAACACGGACGAAGCATATCGTAAAATATGTAGTAGTCAGGTCTAATCTGGTCAGGTAATGATCTCGGATTTAAGAGAGACGTATGTACATAGGTACTCAATATATGAAATGAATATTATTGCATACATGGAAATAAGTTTTAGTGTGAATTTAATTTACGTGGTATTTGTTACAGGTAATGTACGTTTCCAGCATCGACCACTGATTATAAATTAAACATGTCCGATACCAATAAAAAACGCACAAACAGCTTTCGTAAAATATTTCCGAGCTTGTTTTTTTCTCATAAATCAAAGGAGAAAAATACATGTAAAAAAATTACTTCAGATCATTATTCTAGCAAAATAAATACTTATCAAACTCCTCGGAGCATTATTAACAGTTCAGAAAGTTATGACACGGATGATAACGATGATAGGATATATGAAAATCTGTCAATCGCAAGTCGGTCACGAATTGATAACAATGCACAAAATAACGAAATGCATAGCAATCATTCGTCGAGTAGTACTTTAGTATCAGAAAATTTAAAAAGAATTACCAATTCCAGGATAAACACAAACTTTAACGAGCATACATTTTCAAATTATTCTGCCAGGCCACAAGTGCCCCCGAAACCAAATAACGAAATCGTACATTCAATGCCAACTCGAAATGGCAATAATAGTCAAAATACAAAATATCCTGATGTGTATTATCATTCTATGGAAAAATTAACAAACAAAATATCTCCAATCGATGAGATAGAAATATACAGAGCATCACAAGCACAGGCTCTTCCGACGTCTGTTGGTGCAGAAATTAAAAAAGTGAGTACCAAAATTCTGATTTCTCCTAAAAAGGAAGCCGAAGTTCGTACAATCCAGCCCATCAGAGCAAGAAGTTTATCGTTTGAAAAGCAAAAGACTCATGATATTAAAATTTATAGTGAAGCTAGTAAGGATAAAGATATCGTTCGAAAACCATATAATTATTCGGCCCCAACATCTCCAATTGCTGTGGGACATAAAATACCAAATATGCCAACAACTGTATCTCCTTATGAACACATAAGAAAAACTATGATTGAAGCAGAAGAGAAAAGAAACTCGCTAAACAGAACAAGTGTTCATAATAAATCTACACCATCACCAAGTCCACAATACATGGAACCACAGAGAGTTTCTACGCCGATTACACACAGACAAACTCCCAGAGTTGATGATTCAATTGAAAGAGAAAAAACTCGTCAAAAAGTAGAAGCATTCTATTGGCAAAAGATTAAAGAGCAGAAGGAAAGAGAAGATGAATATTTTTTAAGACAATCTTTGAATAACTCGCTGCGTAGTCCTGTTAAATATAATACGAGTCATTCGAATTCGAATCGTAGTACACCAAGTTCATTTGCTTTAGAAACGAAAAGTTGTAGCTTACCACGAGGCAGAGATGTAAGCTTTATAATTAACCAGCCCACATATGCAGCTGCTCCATTTGTTAGAGGGGCGCAGGAGAGACGAACAGATTCATACATCATCGGTCGCACTTCTAATCCAGATCATGATATTGTTTATAGACATCCAGAAAGTAATATTTTTAGAATATCGCCGTTGATTACTCCTCACCAGACACCAATTATTCAACGCGGGTCTTTAACCCAAGAACTTCGACATGTGAACCAACAAACGAAACGTGTTAGTTTTGAGGAGAATTTTTCGACGACCAACGACAATATATCGAATCCCGTAAAGGACGCTAAATATTTAGACGAATGTAAACAGTCTAAACAGAATAACCATCGAATAGTGAGTTTGAAAGTAAGTGATAGTTTACAAGGAACACCAAGAGACCCACCATTGCCTCCGGTTCGGACAACAAGTGTCAGCAGTGCTGGGAAACGTTACAGAGTGGCGAACAATAAAAGACTTGCACATTTAACCGCCGCAGGTTTTTCAGTGTGCTCCGAGTCTGAAAGCGGATCAGAAGCTGGCGAAATACAGAAGATATTGCAGAACAACGTTAATAAAGGTGAGCTGCTTATTACATAATATATTAGTATATACCCAACGATTATTTTTATGGCATGTTGCGATATATTAATTTTTTTTAATTAGCTGGGCTCTGAGTGAAATATGTGCAAATTTTTCTATAAATTTCTTGTATCTTCAACTTCGGCCATTTGAATTCTAATTAATAAATAAAAAGCGACATTATTTTAAACGAAGTTCCTTAGTTACATCTCGCGGAGTGTTTTTATCATTTTCTCTTTTATAATAATATACATATGTATATATATAAGAATCTGCGCTTGGCATAGAGCCGTTTAAAATGCTTGCTGGAACACTGTTTTTGTGTGTAATTTTTATACCTTAGAAACTTAAAATTTGATTTAAATTGTACTTTCTTAAAGAGTATTGATAATTTTGTCACGTACTGAATTCTAAAGGTGGGACTAAGGTAACCGATGTCGTCTTCACGTTATCGACATACCTGTAGTTAGTAAGACCGAATACAGCCATTCTTAAGCGCGATGACTATAGTTGTCAACAACTGTGAGTTTATTTAGGTTTCCGTGGGCCGTCGAGAACGATAAGCAGACCTCCTTATAAATCGCTAGTGAAGTTAAACTTTGTAGAAAACTATTAGGACGGCTTAAGAAGACGGATTTGCCACTAATTTGTGTCTCCTAATTCTAGTTGTTATGATGTCCAATCACACGAGACAAATGATTAATAGCCCGCTGGTTGACCTATGTATAAGACATTATGGAAATATATCGACCTGCCCGTAGAATAAAGTTCCATAAGAACATGAGACCATCACAGCTTTTCTATATTTTTCAGACTGTTTAGGCCTATATTTTATGGTAGGGAAACAAAAGTTTAAATTTTTTTATTTATTTATTTAAATTTTTGTTTTACTGCCATAAAATATAGATCTAAATAGTCTAAAAATAAAGAAAAAGTGTGTTGGTCACATGTTCTTATGGAATTTTATTCTACGGGCAAGTCGATATGTACATTTTTGTTAGAAAAACAAATATATCTCTCATTATTTTTATGTGATCATATCATATTATATTACACAGTAACGATTGGCTTGCGGTTTAGTTTTCAGTGTTCCACTTCCTGGGGGCTTCAAATCCTTGCCACGTATCTCGGACTTACTGAAGTTATTTGCGTTTCAAATAATACTGATACATTTCGGCGGGTGATTTAAATCGATCAAATAGGTTCTGGGCACAGCAGGCACAAGATATTTTCCTCTGTTCCACTGCTTCATTGTAAAAAAGTACGCTTTTTCTTGCGGAACAAAGATATTCAATGTCCAGTCATGCGGAGTTACGCGAACGCATTTTTTTTAATGAAATGAGAAATATTTTCCTATGTTGAAATTCCAATTTTTGTTTTGATTTTCCTAGTGTCCTAGTTTCCTTGTTAGTTCGTAGTAAATATCTAGTTAAATAGAAAATAAGCATACTAAGCATAAATATGACAAATATCACGGCAAATATTGCTCCATTGAATTTAATCTCGCTGTCCATTATAAAGCTAATATGCCACACATTTTTTTTAGTACCGTCTATCGCCTACAAACTTTTATAATATTCCACTTTATTGTATAGCTGCTTTAAGTATGTACATTAAGCAAGAGCCGAATGCTTAAGACGTCCAAATATCATAAGATAGGATTAACTGGTATTTGAAACATTTCGACTGAGTTGGGAATTACGGAATTAGTAACATAGGCATGAAACCAAGACGAATACGTACCGTTTGGAGTACCGGAGTTAGATTACGCAAAACATATGTATATGTAGGTACGAAACATGATTGAAAAGAGAGCAAAGGATAAATTTATGTCATAATTATGCTAATTGATATATCACCACAACTGTTTTAATCGTCCAAAAATAAATTTAGAGACAAAATTCTATTTTCTTTAGTTCTAAGCGGAAACCTATAATATATTGTATGTACGAGTACATGAGTTACAATTAATTCGTTCTTAATAAAACACTTTAACAGCTATAATAAACTATAGTAGTTAAACCATTCCTTAGGCAAATCTTGTGTATATTGATAAGTCAATAAATTTAAACGTAACATCGGAACATCACGCCTGTAATCCCCAAAGGGGTAGACAGAAGAGTGTAGTACATTCCCACAATTCACCAGTTACCTTTACGCCCCATAGATTAGGTGGTGAGCCTAATGCCGTATACCGGGCACAGATCTAGACTCCGAATCATTATTAGAAATACTAAGTTAGAAAAATCCAATAGTACCCGACTCGGGAACTCAGGACCTCCCGATCGGCAGTCGCGCTTGTAACAACCACTCGACCAACGAGGCAGTCCTAGTCAATAAATTTCTCAACCAGAATTATAATTGTTACTCCGTGAACTGGGCAATCTGCTCACTGGATGCGGCTCGCCGGGAATAAAGGGATAAGTGGGCGGAAGCGCGCAAGTTAAAACGGCAATTTCATCACTACTTGCGCCGCTACTGGTATCCCGAACTTCAGTAGTACAATCTATCTTCGCTAGTCTACTGCGATTAGAAGCCTTTGGCTAAAGCAGTTCTCAAATATTTACAGTACATTTTCTCTTCTAGTTCTTACAGCTCTACGAGCTTACAATTCTTCGGTGTATTTTGTAGTAGTAGGACTAGTATGTAATGTAGTTTAAGTAGTGGCATAGTATTATTCTACTTTAAAGCAATAGAACTGGTTGTTCAAACCAACACTGATAGGGCACAGAGTTAAGTGAAAATTAAAATTACAAGAACTAAGAGTACGGACATGAAAGTAAATATTTTTCTTTTCGTTAGTTTTATTTTACTTGCTTATTTTAGCATTCGGTCTTAGCGAGTAAGTCCTGCCAGTTAGTAAAGCTGAACACCCAAAAAAATGCAATTTAACTGATATTAGCGCCAAAGAGAATTAGACAAAAAAACTTTTCAACTTACCGTATAATTAGGACTTGGGGAATTTGTGCAACAGAACGTGTAGCTATACTGCAGTGTTCTACAGAATTTATATTGGTTAATTAAAAGAATATCTGACATAGTACATAGCTAATCTTTTACATTATTTTTGTTCGTTGGCTTTTAAATTGTGGTACATCTTTCGATACATTATAAACTAGGAGATAAATTCATACCTGATGAAGAATCGTTTGTAACATTGTTTTATCATACAAGTTATGCCTTCGGTAGTCTGCTGCATGTAGCCAAAATTATATTTGAATTGAGTATAACGTTAACTGTGTATGTATATCTTTGAAGTTTATTACTATTTTATGCTGGGTGAATACCCTTATAACCCCCGAATTCATTATTTTCTATTATCTCTTTAATTTTTTTCACTCATTCGATTACCAGTTGCAAGCGCGACTGCTAATTGGGAGGTCTTGGTTTCGATTCCCGGTTCATCTACTGTAGTGCTTTTGTTACTTGAAATTCCTTGTAGTAGCTCGGAGTCTGGTTTTACGGTCGGTGTAGAACAATGAACTCACCTCTTATTGCACGGTGGGATATACTCGTATATCATCACAGGTGAACTGTGGGAGTGTACCTACTGCACTCCTCTGGCTGCATCTTCGGCGTGATGTTATAATAAAAATAATAATAGAGAATTTAAAAGCGACAATAGTTTTTCGTTTTATAGAAAATAGATTCAGCTAATAATAAATAGGTTAAATCTATCGTCGTATGGCTAAAGCGCCATCTCTTATCGTATTATAGAATATTGAATGCAATAAAAGAGATGGCGTTGGGTGCGCAACATTTAGTTCAATATAAATAATCCAAATAAATTACATACATAATTATGTAGCAAATACCGCAACTTCAGCAGATCGTGGAATTTGTTATTTAACTAAACTTATAAAGTCTGAGTAGTGCGAAGGATAAATTAATTCATCGTAAAATCGAGTCTTAATAATAATTAACGGATCTAAAACATAAAGGGCTTAAAAATATTAATAAGATTGTTGCGCTGTTCAAAATTTATCCTCGAGCTCGATATCCGATTATTGATAATATATGTATATAAGAAATAATATACGTATATAAGAAAAGTTTC
>DWJK01003959.1:0-12517 GCA_018248815.1 Croniades pieria auraria
CAGCTGAGGATATACCCGCGTAACGACGACACTGGGACAAATATCGCCATCCATATATATCTATTTTTACATATATATATAATAACTGTCTACGTTCAGTCAAAATTTATACTGCACGCGACGCTGTTATTATGTAAAATAACTACTGGTAACCGTATCGTGATCAAAATGATCGCCAAATTCTATGAAACTATGCTGGTGGTTACTACGAAGTAAGGCTCCGTTATAGCAAGCTTTATTTAATTACAGATTTTGAATTATTTCCGATGTTCTATATTCTCAGATAAAATTTTAAAAATATAACTGTACATTAAAATGGAACTCGTTTCGCCAAGTACCTGACATACATGTAAATAATAAACAATTTTATAACTCTATAACTTTAAATTAGTTTCATAAAGTTTAAATTATTGATACAATAATTTAAAAAAAAAATTTAAATTATTCCACAAATTTAAATTATATTTAGACTGATAGATCTAGTGAACATTGGCTGTATATTAATACCGGTGTACTGATGAGACCTGGAGGGAAATATGAAATAACCAATGTTCACCTTAAGAAATACTTCGCTGTAGGCAAATCCATGAACAATACTGTAAATGGTTTCTATTTCTATAGCATGTAATAAAGTAGAAGATTTATAAGGTAAATAAAAGAAAAGTGACGGTTGTGTTACGAACGGCTGTGAGCCTTGACGCCAAGGTTGGCTATTTACGGTTTGACGCCCTTACGAACACGTACAGTGGAGGCGACGAATCTTAGACATTGCGTGTCTCCGTCAGTATTACTAAAAGCAAGTGCGACGGCGTACCACCCCCATCCCTTTTAATAACACCTTTTACCTGTCCATATAATTTACATATTATAACAATAGTTTCGCCTAAAAGCATTGTCACTCCATAGTACGAAGTGGACTGCTTTCTCGGCTTGTCATACGACCGGTTCTTTAATAAATTTCCTAATATAGTAATGAATGAAAACTGAGCAGATTTAGTGAAGTGATTTCACAAAGAAAAAAGTTATCAGAAGCTGTACAATAATTATCATGTTTGTGTGTGGGATAAGGCCTGGTTCCAGCGAGGAAGAGGAGGAGGAAGACGTTATGGATATACTTCAGGTCCGATAGATTCTTATGCAAATAAATATAAAGAGTTCCAATTTGTTTTAACGACGTCGACTGCTAGGAATAAAGTAATAATCATTGTTAATTATTACAAAAAAAGCCAAACTTATACTGCGTTCGTGAAAGTAATAATTCTAAAATGGAATCTAAAAAAAGCAATACTATTTTAGAAAAGAAGAGAAGAATGCGAGCGAAAAGCAAGGAGGGGGGAGATGGACCCCCGGTTGGAGTTCACCTTCCAACTTTTGATAGATGGCACTGGTCTCCCGCGGCACGCTATAATGGATCATGTATTTGAAGGAAACATGGTTAGTGACACACTTATATAACTTGAATTGAATTTTATTACTTTGGCTCACAAAACTGATTTTCAAAAGGTAAATCCTCTTCAACATTTGCGATGTTATTTGCAGTTGGACGACATAAATCAGTTGTTTTTGCCACACATGCGGAACAAGTTGCTGTGGTACTACCAAGACGTGGAGGAAGTAGAACAGCGTCCTCCAATGGAGGGGACCAAGCCACGACAACAGGGCCAAGGGAAACAGCCGCCCCCTCTGATAACACTGAAAAAAAAACTGTTTCTGTCAGACGGGTGGGACGTTAAATTTACAGGCGTATGCATTTACATGTTTCGAATCAATGTCAGCAAGCAACTGCCTGAAGAAGGCTTTCATAAAGACCTGTAAGTATGAATTCGTTCGTCTATATTATGCATATATCGCAATAGGCTGTAAATTATTATTTGCCATTATTAAATAGATATTATTACTAGCCGAAAACACGAACTCTATCTCAATAAATATTTAAAATATCAGGTAATACAAATAGAGATCTTGTTACAGTTTCTGTGGTATTCTTAATGCTGACAAAGTGGGCCTGGTGACGGCTATAGAGCGGGTGATGGAACATGTGTACATGAGTGCTCTTGCGCATCCCAGCAGCGATGGTGATGAAGACGAAACCAGGTTCCCCATTGTTAAAAACCAGCTACTGCCCGGCTTGCGGTCTTTTTGTAGCGCTTTAAAAGGTATTCACATTTATGCTGTACTGAACTTCCTCATAAAGTAATCGTAACAGTGATGGTATTATTCGTAAAGACTGTTTGTTAAACCTGAAAATGTGACGCATCCTGAATCTATATACATATGGAATGTAATAGAAACAGCTTTAAAATTAGTAACCTCAATTTCTTAAAAGTTCTCACGTTATCTTAATTTCAATCTAATTCTTAAAGAACGCATTAACTCTTATTAATCAAAGTTTTGTCACTGCCTCGTTGGTCGGGTAATTGCAAGCGCGATTGTGGAACGGGACGTCCTGGGTTCAAATCCCGGGTCGGGTACTATGAAAATTTTCTAATTTAGAATTTCTAGTAGTGACTCGGAGTCTGGATCAGTGCCCGGCAATATGCTCACCACCTATTCCTTAAACGTAAGTGGAGAAACGTGGGAGTGTACTACACTCCTCTGCCTACCCCTTCAGGGATTACAGGCGTGATGTTGCGTTTTTTTGTGAATAAAAGTCTAATTAGTAATAAAAGTTTTAACTTTAATATTTTTATTTTTACTTTGACTTTATTGTGAATTCGACAGTATGTGAAGATGTCTGCAACCAAGTAAACTTATTCGACGACGGCCAGGCTCATATGGCTGCAGTTCAAGATCCGAACGAGCTGAAAGAATTGACTAAGAACGCAAATACTATAACTATGCTGGAAGAACGCGTGAATGAATGGATTAAGAAAATCATGGAGGTATGATATGACATTTTATATATTTAACCTACGTGTATTATTATCTATCGGAGTTCTATCTAGTGTTTTTAATAATTGTATATTTATGTAACTTTAATGTCTGTAGTAATATCCACCATCAGATGATGGTGCCTACAAATCAGTTCAGACTCTGTCATTTATGGATTAAAAAAATGTTTAGAGACCTACGGAATAACGGGCTTAATATATGTATATATTATTTAGGATTTTCATTTACCTGCATATTGATGGAAACTCTAAATATCAATTACTCGACATTTTAAGTCACCAAAATTCCCTTCATATAAATACTTTAGTAAAAAAAATCTTTAATATTTAGTAAACACACTGTCTAGATAATAATTATTACACAGACATAATGATGACTGTATTATGTTCTAATAATTAAAATATTAAAAATAAACATATAAGCTTAAATAAGGTAACGGTAGAATAACATGATCATTTAATAAAACCTCGTGTATGTATTTAGATATTAAGCGAGAGTGAACAACTCCGTCGCGAAGTGGACTCCAGCGGCCCGCAAGATGAGCTGGAGTATTGGAAGAAGCGGGGGGCGCAATTCTCGCAACTGGTGTCGTATCTACAGGTTAGTATACTAAAACATATTTATTTCATGCAGACTGCGTCTCGTGGCTGGCAGCGGTTGGAACTGAAGGGCTGAAGATCAAGCTCAGTTGTGTGCTATTGCCTATGTCGTAGTCACTTAATAAATATTTCTTAACAAGTTTATCGGTCTTAAAACAGACTGTTACAAGTTTATTTGGGCAAATAGAAGTAGTCTAAAGTTTTCAATTTACGTTGCCTACAATTAATATGTACCAGTGTAAATATATAAGTGAATTTAATAAATAAATAAATTACAAGGACAATGAAGTTCAACTGACTCTGTCGTGTCTGCAACTGGCCAACTCCAAAGTGATCAAACTCTGGCGCGACACAGACCACAAGATCACGTTCTGCTACAACGAGGCCAAAGACAACGCCAAGTTTATCCAGGCCATGGAGAAGTGTTGCCACTCCCTGTACCTGGACGATCCGGTGAAGATTAAGGACTCGATATTAAGCTTGCTCCAAACTGTTCGTCTCATACACAGTGTGTCGCAGTACTACAACACCTCGGAAAGGATTTCTTCTCTGATGGTTAAGGCAAGTTGTTTTATAATTCAGTACAATCCAATACAAGGCAGCCAATATATTGGTAACTCCTCTGATGGTGTAAAGGTCTAAGGGCGTCAGTAATTACCAACAATCAGGTAGACGGTCTGTCTGTTTGCCACGCCTTTTTACGTGAAATTATTATGAATAAAACTAAAATGAGACTTCTAAAAACTTTGGCATGCAAGAAAAATAAATAAGAAAATGAATATAAAAATATAATGATAATAATAATAAATCGTGTCGGTGATTTAACAAAGGAAAATTTGCATGGTTTTATGATTTCATACCATAATCCAGGCAGAGTAGTAACACATTTGCGTTCCCGGCCACTTAATTTTACTTATTCACGTTACTATGTAGTTGCATATATTTTAAATTAAAAAAATTCATACTTTTCTTCTTGCACGCCTAACCTAAAAATGTATTATTAAAGTATTTTTTGCGTTAAAATAAATGGAACTTTAATTTTAATATTTTGCAATAGCAGTGCTATTTTTCTTTGACAGTCTTCTCACAAAATGTATCGTGTACAAGTATGACTTAGAATCCTAACAAGCGTGGTTAACAAGTTTTGACTTTGTGCAACTGAAGGGCCGATAACAACTGGAACCTCTCTTCAATAATGCCGAAACTTTCAACGTTCGGCAGTTTGGAGGAATAGTTGTTCAGCGGAAACCATCTTACAGACTTGGCAGAGAACTCTAATTGGTGTAGAGCACTTGAAGATATTATTGCAGTTCGATTTCACAACCATCGAATCGTGACTTGATTGCGTTCTAGTGTACTTCCGACTAAGAGATAGCAAACAATACGAAGAGATGATTGGTGCAAACAAGAGGAGGGAGCGTTTTAGTTAATTTTAGAATACGATATTTATGTGAAATCTTTTTACCAGTTCTATATTTGGCCACTACTTAAACTTTCCTCTAGAATTTTATTATTTATGAAGTGCATAGCAAAAAAGCGCAAAAAAAAATCAAAATAACGTGGCATTTATTATAATAAAGGAGTCCCAGATGATTAAATTATAAATAATAGTAATTTATAAACGTAATTTATGAAGTTTTATTAATAAAATAAAACTTGAGAATAACACTAAACTATGTTGTTTTTGACAACAAAGCTAATAAAAATATTATTGTGTAAAAACGTCAAAATACAAAAAGGCTGAAGATTGTATGTGTGTATACATGATATTAACAACGTGGACATTTAATATTGCCTATAGTAATACTCTACGTACATATATGTATTGTTTTATGTATACAGAAGTTTATATGACTTCGGTGTTCTGGATCAAAAGCCTCGCTGACCATTATGGCAAGATGATAAAAAACAACTGCATTTATTTTGTTTCATCATCATCATCATCAGCCTGCTCATTTATTTTGTTTACAGATTACTAATCAGATGATCGAAACCTGTAAGCAGTACGTGACGTGCCGTTTTAAAGAAACTATTTGGTCGCAAGAGCGAGATGTCGTTCGGGACAAACTAACACATTGCATCAAGTTAAACAAAACGTACAGAGAAACATATTTATTCGTAAAAAACCAAGAATTCCTACCAAACACGGAACAGTTTAGTTTCTCTGAAAACTACGTGTTTGGAAAATTCGACACGTTTTGCAAGAGACTAAACAAGATTATATCCATGTTTGATTTAATGGACGACTACAACCATCTTTTTGAAAAGAGAATGGAGGGCTTGCTTTTGGGCGAAGGTGAGGAGTTATTGTTGGCAGCATAACTTAACTCTACATAAGTATGCCATTAAAAGCTTTAAGTTTAAGATTTTTAAGATGCTTTTATTAAGTTATATTTTCTAACAAACGCGCTTGACTGCTGCCTAACTTTAAAAGCAGCTTAAAGCTTAGCAAGTTAGTGCATTCGGCTTAGTCCTGAACTTTATCGAAATAGATTTAAAGTTCACGACGAAACTAATATAGTAGATACGTACTTTAATGACCAAAGAGCTAGTTTAATTCAGTTAATATTAGCGATATTCAGTTATTTTCCAAATATCAAATTAACTCAATGTTTGTTATATGATATATCGGATTGATCCGATGTTTTGATCTATGTATATTTTTTATGTTCGATATATCGATTTGTTTATAAAAACATCGAATCGATTGAATAATAAACGATTGATGATAATCACAATAAAAACAAAAGTATATTTCAACATTGCTCAATTATTTCAATTCGAAATAAACGTCATTAGGCAGTTATGACACCTGTGAGTGAGCACTGAGCGGTAGCGGAGCAACGGCGGGAATTATCTATTCCCGCGCTTAGCTTTTCTGACCGACCACCATGTACATTAAACGAATGAATTAGTAATTTCTTATGTTAGGGTCGTTGTAGATTTAGTCTGTGAGTTCACTCACACATTCATTCGCTTTTTCTTCTGCTCATTCTTCATTTACACATAGGATATAAACAACAGCAAAACTTCCGCAGTTGACTGGAAAAGGATAATATTTCGATATGGGAAATATAAATATATTCATAAAGTATGAACCAAAGTAAGGTTGTTCATCCGATTATAGCAAAATATTGAATTTATTTTAGTATTAATAGAAAAACAAAACCAAAGATTTGTTACTGTCTGAAAACATTTATTCAATTTAAATTTTCATTTTATTTTATGTTACTGTTAAAACACATTTGCTTACATTTATGCTCCCCTATTTTTTGCATCACTCCGAGTGCAGGGCACAAGCCCTATTGAATACCCAGATCTATGCAAAACAAAAATGAATATAATCAAAGTCCAAGATGAGTACGACTTCTGTTTAATCCGATTATGTTAGAAATTGATCAAAGTTAAAAGGGCCGACAGCACAAAATCGATGTATCGGAGAATTAAATAAAGTTATGGAAAATTGACATCAAAATATTTGTGACATAGATTTAGAAGAAGCCATGCACACTTTCGAGCAAGCGAAGAAGGCTGTGACCACCTGTCAGTATGATTACCTGGACTACCGAAATAATGACTTTGACAAAGACTATCATGCTTTTGAGGAGAAGACAAACGCATTACGCGAGTCCATTGGCAATACTATAGAAGTCAATTTCGCCAGTGTTTGGGAAACTCCACAGGGCATAAAATTCTTGACCAGATTTGAAAAGGTAGGAAAAAAAACAAGAATGTTTTTAATTTTTTTTATTTAATTAATTATATCAAGAGATTACATCTCATTTCTCCGAAACTAGACTTTACTACGTAGTAGTATATTTCTACACTGTCATATGAATGATAATGACCTCGGTGGCATTAAATGGTTGGCACGAACCTATGGAATTAAAAAATAATAGTAAAATATTTCAGGTCAGTCAAAAAATACAAATAACAAAACTCAGTGAAAAATACGATCGGGTGTTGAAGTACTGCGAAAAGGAAGTGGACAAAATAATGAAAATGTTCAAAAGACAGAAGGACGATCCACCTCTGCCCAGGAACTATTCACCAGTCGCAGGTCTGTGATTTACATGTTTGCCGCTATTGTGATTATCTATTTGTAATTTATATCCCCTCCTCATAAGAAACCAATATTGACACTAGTAATTTCTGAAAATGATAATATATTCTACGACTAATACTTTAAAAGCCTTTAATGGGTAGCTTTACCTAACCAAATTTACTCTCACATTAATTCTGTTCAGCAGTAGAGTTCGCCTCCAAATAAGAGACAAAACATAGAGTATCTAACTATATTGGTTATGGTAATTAGACGTCAGTAACATTATCCATGCACGTGTACCTCGCGTAGTGTGATGTATAAATTCAATACTTCAATTAATAGATATCTTTATTAGAATTAAAAATTATGAGCATCAGTTGAGAAATCGCACAATTGCAGTGGGAACTATACAATTACTGTAATGTATACATCTGAAATAGTTATTTAAAAGACCATACATATGTATACAGTCGACTGCCTCGTTGGTTGAGTGGTTGCACGTGCGACTGTTGAGTGAGACGTACTGGGATCGATTCCCGAGTCGGGTATTATTGGACTTTTCAAATTTGAAATTGCTGGTTACCACTAGCTCCAAGTCTGGGTTTGTGTCCGGTGTACGGCGATAGGCTCAGCCCCTATTCCATGGTGGAGCGTATAACATAACTGATGGAATGTGCCAGTACACTACACTTCTCTGCCTACGTTTTTCTTAAACAACAAATTTAACTTAAGTGCAATCATTAAAAATAATAGAAAATTATATTCGTATACAAAATAAACTCATCAAGTCGGCTTAAAATATTAAAAAAAAGAACAGAAATTCGTTTAATTATCTATCGTCGATGTACAAATCTGACAGCTTATTAAAAAGGGTTAGGGATCGTATTGTAAGGGTAAGGAACGGGGCTGCGGAATTCCACCAGTACTTGATGTTTCATTATAACAGGAAATAATTATAAAGTAATGATACAGTTTTGTAAAACATCAATAGTTTCCACGATTAAAAATTATAATTTAATTGAATAAACTACTGTTTTGAAGACATATAACAATAAAAGTAATTGGATAACAAACAGCGCCCATTTTATCAAATGCGAATGATATCACAATACGTGAATATTTTTGACGTGAATATTATTGATAAAAATTAAAATTGTCTTTGTTATTAACACCTGACCAGTTCAGAATGTTTATTGAGTATTTAGTGACCACTTAGTCTATGGCCGCGAGTAAATCATAAGTGCACTTATGAAGCTTAAGTTCCTTTGATTGAGATGCATTAATAAGTCTAAAAGCGTCATATATAGTATAGATATATTAAATATATATACATTTAATAAAGTAAGATGAAAATAGTCATTGGATTAAAAAATATGCTTTCATTTTTTATTTCGTGGTTTTGTTCAGACGGCAAATTGACCGTCTTCATATATTTGTCTGGTCGTCTTACTGTGTTTTCGCTTATTATCCGAAAACAAAAAGATCGCATTTGACGAAATTCTACGTGCTGATTCCTTATTAAGGAGGTTAGGTGTAGAACAAGTTTTCCGTAAATGTAGCCAAGATAGCGAGACACGTTAGTGGCAATGCCACTGCAGTAATGCTGGTCGTCAGACCGTCAGACAGTGGGAAGCTGCTGGATTTGGAAAGCCCAGGACTGGAAGAAGTTGCGTCTCTTAGGGTATTCCTATGTTCAGCAATGGACATCCAAAGATTGAAATTGCTGATGATATGCTGCAAGGTCGTATCCAATGGTCGCGGTGCCTCATGCAAAACATGACGGAGACCGTGGAGAGTGTGTGCGCCCACCCTGTGCTCCGTGGGCTGCCAGCCGCCGCGGACATGAAGCGCAAGTACGCAGCCACTAGGGCTCTCATACAGAACTACGAGGAGACCATGCGCGCGGTCTGGATGAACCAAAACGTGAGCCTTGACTAATGTAATGTTACTTTAACTAAATGAACGTTAGTCCACATGAGTAATAAATAGTTAAATAATTAAAAACTGTATCAACGAATTTAATACGCTTTCATATTAGGTGTTAGGTGTCACTTCAGAAGCTAACCTATTAGAGAAAGGTCTTGTTTAATACTAAACATTCTTTGATCGTTGCAGGTATGGGATGTAGACGATTCTCTTAATAATACTCTTCTGAAAATCGACGATTCCGGTAGAATTTCTGTGAATCTGGATCACACCATACGGTTGCTGATACGTGAATCGGACTGCCTCGTGAAGATGGGAGTGGACCTGCCCATAGTATGCCATTCGTTGTATGCTAAAAACAATTACTTCACTCTAGTGAATGATTCCTTGCAGGTAAGAAACTATATATACATACTTCGGGTTTTATATATCTATGGTCAAAACGATATATGCTACCATCGCTTGTCGGAAAGAAAAAATTGTATTATATGATGACAATAAAAAACGCAAGATTATTGAAAAGATTTTCTGCCTCGACTAAAAATATTTTGGTCTTTGGGTCTTTAGTTTTAATTATTCCTTTCTTGCCTTTTACACAGAAATATTGCAATCCAGAAATCATTAGAACAAGTCCAAATCAATTATTGATATCCAGACTAACGTTACCTTAGCTGTTTTCACTGAATTGCAAAACCTTCAACTATTTTGCAATTTAATGAAAAACATTGACGTTTTTGGTCTATTTTTATTTCAACTTTTTGAGGAAATATCGCCTCGGATAACCGTCAGATTTTTCTTAATGAAACTTACAGACTAATTTGAGGCGGCGCTTTTTTGCTTTCAGTTTCTTTTGCAAGACTATTTGTGCACAGTTAAGCGAGTGAAATTAGAAGTGCGTCCTCTTTTTCTACCGCAAGTGGTTCGCTTATCTTCCCTCCTGCTCCCTGGCTTGAGAAACGTCTCCTGGACTAGCGAGACTTGGCAGGACTTCATCGATCGAGCCAACGCCGCTATAAAAAGCTTCGATGTATTGGTCACGAGGGTCCATGACATATATACCAACAGAATAATTTGCATGCTTTTGAGCATGCAAGAAATCTTTCTGATCTCATTACCAGGTAGGTGAACCCAACTGAAGCTGCATAAGAAACTCAGCGTCAACAGTGATAATAAATCTGTATGAATAAATATGAATAAACTCTCCTTAAAGGAGGCTTATGTCTAGTACTTATGGACACAATCTGATGATGATGACGAGGGTGAAATATTGTGGGGTCATGTGAATTTTATTCACATTTCCAATATATATATGATTTACTCCACATTTCTCCATTGTTTACTGCTACATATTGAATGTCCTTTTTCATTAAATGATACTATGTTTTCCTTTGCAACTGAACATAACGTTACATTAATTAATTATTATTTAATTACGCCAATATTTTAATATACTGTTAAAAAGGACAACAAAAACATTTTCTTACAAAATATGTATGTGTCAAATTCGACATACTCTTGACACGTAGTGCAGAACATAATATATACATATGTACAAACTCCTAAAAATGGTCATCCTATGAGTAATAAATTTATAACAAATAAGCATACAATAAGCATACATTTATAACAAATAAGCATACCATACATATATATGACATAATACATGCATTTTATGACACGGAAAAAAAAAATTTTAAGTGTGTGAAGTCTGCCAACCCGTATTTGGCCAGCGTGGCAGACTACGGCCTTAACCCTCTCAATATGAGAGGAAACCCATATTCCAACAGTGGAATATTAGATGGGTCGTTTATTATTATTATTATGTTTATTAAACATACCTAACTTTTACCTTAATTAGATATATAATAAGGAAAATAACTATTAATATAAATGACGCAATAAACGAAAACTTTATTTAAAATTTGATTTCATGCTCATAGTAATGTCATTCAATTGCGTAACTGAAATTTTTTTTACGTCGAGCGTTAGAGACAGAAATATTAAAATATTCTAACTTTCGTATAGATACCTATATCGTTAATATAAGTTGTTATGTAGACAAATAAACGATTAAAGACTGTATGTATTCAAACGTTTTATAGCAATATAAACAAAATCGAATGTCATGAAAATAAAATGTCGTGAAATCTCAAGTTGAAGGGCACAGATCAAAGCGAATGCCTTTATTCATTTCGGGGCTTAGGGCGGGGGTACCGCGCGTCGTCGTCGGTTTATTTCTGTGTGCACTGCTCAAAGGGATTATTTCAACTAATTGGTTCACGCGTAATTCGGTGAGAGTGATGATTTAATAAGCTCGCTATTAATAACCCCATCGAAGTTTTCAATAGTGTTTGCATATTTACGTCGTGCATAAATATGGGCGATGTTACACACACTAAAATATGTTCCTCCGTTTATTCTCACACATAGGTTGGCAATGTTAACATTTCCTTTAATGAAGAGTGAGCTGTAAAATTAATAAATGACACTAAAACTACAAAGTTCACAGTAGGTAGTCGTAGGTGGTGGCGGCGTGGAAAACAAGACAAGGGAGTTTTTCGCTGATATCCTGGGGCACACAGCATCTTTGTTAGGTATTCCCCTTAAACTCTATCTGAGCCGTTACGGTTTCAATATTGCCCTAACAACCCCTTTGTGTGAAACTAAAAACGAGAAGTAAGAATCTCTTTGTACTGTGTCGCGTGTAAGCAAAACAAGGGCCGACTTTTCTCACGATACGTTCTTTTCGTAGCTATTACTTTTGATATAATTCATTCTTTCAAACATCTTTCAACAATAGTTCTTTCAACAACATTCAACATTCAACAACATTCAACATTCTTTCAACAATAGTCATATCACTATTGACTACATTCTTAATGTTATGTACTATATAATTTCATTACGCATATTTCGTACGATTGAGTGTTTTTGAACAAGTACATACAAATTTCTGTTTTTAAATTTTTTTATTTATCTTTTTTTTTTTTTAACGACCCATTAACATTCCACTGTTGGAATATGAGTCTCCTCCCATATTGAGAGGGTTAAGGCC
>DWJK01003960.1:0-12514 GCA_018248815.1 Croniades pieria auraria
CGGCGTGGGTTTTGGGTTTTGGTAGTTATTGTTAGCGTGGGTAGATCAATAATTATCAAGTCATTTACATTATTTGTAAAAAGCGCTACTACCCAGCAAAAGAACATAAAAATTTGGAAAATGCAGCATGGGGTAAGTGCAGTGCAACATTTAACCGAGAAAGAAAGACGCGCGACGTTTGCATTGTTATTGATTGATGTCATTTGTCCGGGGTGGCTTAATCGATCAGTTTTTAGTTGCAGCTCTTTATTGCATGTGTTATACCTAGATTCATGGAGAGAAATAGATATTTTTTGTGATAATTACATGTTAACAGTGCAAATAACATTGGTGTAATGTGATAATGACACTAAACTAGAATTTGTGTGGGTTCCGCGTAGTTTCATTTTTCAAATGCGTCGGTTCGCTGGTGCCTCTGTGGGTGATAATGGTCGGCTACCAAATTACTTTTTCTTTTCATATAATGTATTAGTACACGCACATTTTGTTATTTCGCCCCAATTAAATACATTGCTTAAACTACATTGTTTCAATTTTCCTTAGAACTGTGGATAAATTTGGTTACACATATTTATTATTCCGCTTGATTGCACTGCAAATGACAGATAGAGTGTTTATCCCATTATGTTCCACTTTCAATCAACAGCTCTACAATTCATCATTTACCTGTTGAAGAGTTACAATTGCATTAATATTGTTTTGATTTCAAGGGATCAGGCAACTGATAGGTGTCCATCACACACCGGCTCCAGAGTGTATTATTAATGAGTTCTTACTATGTGTGATGAATAAGAAAACTAAGATGTAATAGGTGAGACACTGGTGATCTGATCCCAAGTTATGTAATCATATGTATTAGGTTTTTTGTTGCTGTTGTATATGGTGTTATATTGACCATCCATGGATAAATATACTTTCTAATATCAACCATAAGTGGATAATTTAAATGTAACATCACACCCATAATCCCTGAAGGAGTAAGCAGAAGAGTGTAGTACACTCCCATGTTTCACAAGTTATGTTTTACCTCCTGTAAAATAAGTGATAAACCTATTGTCACACACTGGGCACAGCTCCAGATTCCAAGCCACTACTAGAACATCAAAGTTAGAAAATCCAATAGCACCCAACCCAGGATTCAAACCCAGGACCTCTCGATCAGCAGTATTTGTGACCACTCGACCAATAATAGTCTTAAGGCAAGATAATGGATAATGGCATCATTATCATCATCATGAGCCTGTCATTGTCCATTGCTAGACACAGGCCTCTTCAATAGCATGCCACTGAGCTTGATCTTCAGCTCCTTACATCCAACTACTGCCAGCCCTTTTGCATATATTGTCATTCCGCTCAGCAGGAGAATGTCCTAAGCTGTGTTTACGTACCGTAATAACAATATCATAATAATTATAATTCTTTCGAAGATTGAAACTCTTATTGTTAAAATCATAACAGAGTTTCTACCTCAACAGGCATAGCTGATTATTACCCATTCTTTCAATTTTTATTGAGTAAAATTTCATAATCTACAGTTTAATAATCTGTAATCTTACTTTATTGTTGTAACAACAGTAATAGTAATAATATCTTGGTGCATTACCACACACATTTGCATACAACGTCATCTGATCCCAAAGTAAATATCAAGAGAGCTTGTATTATGGTAACCAGACATCTCATAAATATAAAATACATATTTTTGCGGGGTCGTGATTTACATCATGTTGCAACCATAGCTGTCGAATTTTAAATATATTGTGCTGAGCTCAAACATATGCACTCTATAAAGTTATAGCCTTGCGAATGGTACACATATTTCCATCCATTTTTGGCAGCAATAGCAGCATCTATGAAAGATTACACTAATTCTCAAATTATGATTGTTATGTGATAATTAACTTCAAATGTTACATTTCAAACTTAAATTGTTATATGATACAGTTCTTTTAGAATAGGTTCTACTTATGTACATTCTTTTGTATTCATATAAATAAAAAACAACATATCCTATATATGATTCACCTCATTGGTATTGTGGCTGTAAGTGCAAGTGCTGTTTCAGAGGTCCAGGGTTCAATCCCCTAGTTTAGAAAAATATCACTGGGTTTTTCTAACTCAAAATTCCCAGTATTAGTACGAAATCTGAATTTTTGTCAGTGGTCAGACATATAACATTACTGTAGAAATGTAAGTATGTACTACACTTCTCTAAATACCCCTTTGAAGAAATGCATGTGTGATGTTATTTCATGTAACTGTTATACTGCCTCCTGCTTAATTACAGCAATATTAATTGTTAAGCCTTTAAGCAAATACTACTTAATGATTTTGGTCATTGCATAATTTTTAAATTGCGACTGCTTAACACAGCAAGTAAATTATCGTGATGCAGTGTATATTGTGTATAAACTCTCATCCCCCATGAGTTAAATTTAGGCATAGTGATCAGAAATGATGAATAATCAGCCATTCATGTCGGTCATCATAATATATTAGTATTGAAAAATAAAGTTAGGTGCAAGGGTACTAAACATTTTTGTTCAACGTTACATACAAATGAAGAACTATAATGTATAAGATATTAATTTAACTTTAGGGTCATAAGCAGCGTTTAATTAAGCGTTTAACTTACATAATAAACAATAAAAATAGTTTATCAAAATAACTATTAACAGAAAGTGATCATGCCTGGTGGAAAATGCAAATATGTCCTAAGGTGGACCATGCATGTACATATATGAAAGGCCTATTCACTTTAATGTATATGGGTTGAGTTTTTTAAGCTGTATGTATTGTGATTTTTTTTCAGTATGTTCCTATAGGTTAATAACTTGCTTTCAATGATATTTATCAATTCCTACTTCTAATGATTTGAATAGATGAAAGTATTGAAGTGGCCAGATACAATATATTTTTTATGTATTCTAAGATGCTCCTAACTCTTCTCATGCTAAACACAAGCTCATGTCCTACAATGCAATCACAATAAGGTTTTGATGTTACCGTCTGGTCTACTATACTTGCTTTTTTTGAGTTTATGCAGTTTGACTTCAATCGGGTTCTATTTAAGGTTATTTTGTATGATAATTAAAAGTATACTTCTTTTAGCATCACATTTATATATACTTCCAGTTATATTATTAAATATTTTCACATGTTTCAAGTTTATTGCCTTTGTCTACCATCTGATCCATACTTCTAAGATTATGACATAATGGATAATTTTAAAAGAGTTCATAGTACATGCTACTAGTTCTGTAATAGATACCAATAGTTATTAACATACTCCACTATGTACCTTTTTTGAGAGATACACTTTTAGCAATGAGACTCAGTTTAGTATGCCTGACATATTGATCTGGGGGAATTAGAACTGGAGTGCTGAGCTGGCAGTTGTGTGTTTGATTCCCATTGAATACAAATTATTTCTGGACTAAGCACCAATATTTGTGGGATGTACACATTTTATTTTTGTATAAAAAAGCCTGGATCTAAATAATCTTAATATTTAATGATGTCATGACTTACACCAATAATATGCTTATAGTGTATTATTAGCTGTCTGGTTACCATTCAATGTTTGTCTAAACATACCTTGCTATTGTCACTTAATATATTATTACTATTTTGTCAATACATTTAATATCTATTTCAGTTTTTGCGGCTTGCTTATTTGCAGTTTGACAATATCCAGTTTATTGAACTGTTATTATGTAATATTGTTCAACAATATGTCAGCTTTATAGTGCTTAATTTTTTTTTCTCTTGCTATTTTGCAGCCCTGATTTATGAGCAAAAAAGAAGTCAAAATATCTCAACAGCTCAATCAAGGTAAGTAGTTTTTATGAACAAACATTTTGTTTGTCCACATGTAACGAGCATCTGTTTGTTAATGTGTAGGGATTAGAAATTGAGTTGCCAAAAAAGGTTGATGTACATCATACATCTGTCTTGTTTATCTTCAGCTCCAGTTGTGCTTGATTAGTGTGCCTTGTAGAGGCTCATCACTGACCGCAACCCAAGTTTCAACTGATTGACATTTCATGAAACATAAAAGTGACAATTAGATTTGAATTTAGAACAGTGATGACATAGCAGAGTCTTATAGATTTAAATAGGTTAAGATTACCTTTGAATTGAGTGAACAGCAGGCTTCCTCTGCTTATAGCCAATAATACTAATGAAAATTATATTTAAAAACAACATTTCAAATGTAAGATTTATAAATAACAAAATTTTGAAGATTGAATCGACAGATGAACACTTTTTTTAAATATTTCGATTTGTAGGGGGTAGGGTAGGGGGTTCCCACTACAGATCCAATTTATTTAAATCAATATTTGTCATTAGTTGTAAAAAAATTATTGTCACAATCAACATTAATATTACTATTATTTAAAAAAAAGTAAATTTGTTCAATTAAATACATCCATAATTTTGTTTATCAGATTGCCAAGATGACGCAACAGTACAGTCTGCGATGGAATAACCATCAACCAAATTTCATATCAATGTTCACCTCGCTGTTGAACACCCAGACACTTGTGGATGTGACTCTGGCAGCCGAGGGAAAACACTTGCAAGCTCACAAAGTGGTACTGTCAGCATGCAGTACCTATTTCCAAGTAAGTATTTTATAATTTAAATTATAAAGTAAAAACGAGTGTATACCATTTTTATTAAAAAATAATGTAGACTGTAACATAATCTTGTATTGCTAGTGACATTAAATTATTTAATTTTTTTTAACTAGTATTACCCACATACACATCTTTACTCCAAGTCCCTCATGGGGTAGGTAGAGAGCACAGAGTGCCAAATATCCCTATCCTTGAATAGCTGCCATGCTTCTTCCACATTCATCGATTTCTTGATACATGCACTCTGGTTTTGGAGACTTCTAACTCCCCCATCGGTCAGAACATGATCTATTTGGTCGAGATGGGTGAGCCTTGGTCTCCCTCAGCAACTGCGTCCATCACCATTTGCATTGTACATTTGCTTTTCACTGGTACTACATGAAACAAAAATGATGATAATGGGTATAACAATGGAATTGATACACAAGTGTAATTTTTTTTTTATTATTGAAGCTATAATGTTTAATAAAGATATTTAAAATATTTTCTCAGGCATTGTTCGTGGACAATCCATCGCGACATCCAATTGTGATTTTGAAAGACGTCACTTTCGCCGATCTACGCACCATGGTTGACTTCATGTACTATGGTGAGGTGAATGTTACCGAGGAACAACTTCCACAGGTGAATAAATTGCCATACTACATTGTAGGTCTTATTTCGTGCAATGATTTTTTCTACAATAGAGCCTCTATCTTGTAGATATGTCTATAGCCTTGAAATGTCTTAAGGTTTACAGAAACTGTTCATATAAAAAAATGTATGTGCTTGTATGAATATTATTTGTGGAATTATCTATTTCCTATGAGTTTGTGCCGCTTTGTTCTTGAGTGAAACTTTGGTCCAACGGTTAATTAACCGAATACTGAGCTGCAAGTCATGGCTAGTGTTGGATGTGTCTGGATGTATAACTATCAATATGAGTTTGCCAAGTAAGTTACACATACCTACATACTTTCTGACTCCTATGTTGTAACTATATAATAGAGAAATCGTATTGTTTCTTAATATGGGGACTTCCTTGCATTTTTCTTTTTAAGTTTTGTTCTGTAATAGTTTGGTTGATTATATACTTTGAAAAAAAAGGTGGTGAATATCTAAGTCTACAAAAATATACTGATATTCTAATTATATATTATATGGATATATAACATTAGTTATAATGATTTCATGTAATATAAAAGAAGTTGTAACAGTACTATACAAAGTTTCATAACAATTTTATGGTACTGTTTATGACAAAATATATTATTTACAACTTAGATTTCCACCTCTAAAATGATTTATGTGTATAGTAATATTTAGCAGCACATGAAAGTTGTTGCTATGTTTATGAATGGAAGATGACTATGAATCATATTGAATTCCTAACTGATGTTTTTTTAATTGCTAATTTGCTGTTTTTTGTATTGATGTTTAACATACATTGTGATGAATGCAGAAGCATATCAGGTTTGTACATATAGAGGTGTTTAGCGCTTGGTCCTCCCTGCTTACCTTGTAATGGACATGGCGTGATTCAATATTAATAATCTATCCAAGTGTACGTTCAAAATATAACAATATTATTTTCGTTAAAAATTCACAATTTTCAAGATTATTTAACATGCCTTCGCTCCGCTAGGATATTTGATATGAAGCCACTCCAAGGGAGTTAAACATGATTAATTATTTTAAAAAGTAAGTGATCAATTTAATGTAACTATTTCGGCAAGGTTTGCATATAAATCCTTATTAAAGCTTTGCATTTGTATATTAAGAATAAGAGATGCATTGGATTTTAAAAGAAATCAATAATCAATAAAGAAAGGACAAATAAACAAGATAAAGCAGTTGAAAAACAAATACATGTTCCCCCGAAGAGGTAGGCTGCGGAGTGTAGTACACTCCCACAGATCACCAGTTACGTTTAAGTCCCATATGGAATAGGTGGTGAGCCTCTTGCCATACACCGGGTACAGATCCAGACTTCGAATCACTACTAGAAATTTTAAATTAGAAAAATCCAATATTACCTGACCGGGGGTTTGAGCCCAGGACCTCCCCATCGGCAGTCGCGCTTGCAACAACTCGATCAACGAGGCAGGCAACGAGAAAATATGAATTTTAAAGAATTTATTTGAGTCAACTCTACTGCATGAAACTATATGATGAAAAGTCATCAGCAAATTGGAATATGGTGATCATGCTCTAGAGATAGTATAGAGGCGTCATCTACAATCGGAAATTATAATTGCTAGAAAGCCTTACACGAACATATACTTATAAAAAATCGTATTACCCTTAATTGTGTTATTAAAAATTTTACCGCCGCTAATACCCTCAGACGTCATAATAATTTAAATACTCAGACGTCATAATAATATACAGTTTTTATTACCGCCTAATAACTTGTTCTCAGGTTTTGGACACAGCAAAGCTGCTGAAGATCAAGGGTTTGACTGAGATGCCAGACTCTACATCTCTCACTCGCTCCCAGGGCAATGCACCAGATTTTCAAGCTCCCGGGGATCATATCGAATCTCAAAGAAACTCTACGTCACCCACTGCATCACCCAGAAACAGGCAAAAGAGGTATACAAGGAGTAGATTTTTTAAATTTATACATAAACATGTTCATGTGTGCATATATACATACATACATCATCAGTTTACTCCCGTCCAATTCTGGACACAGGCCTCTCCAATATCACGTCACTGAACTCGGCCTTCAGCTTTTTGCATCCAACTGTTGCCAGCCACTTTGCTAAATACATGTAATAGTAGACAAAACAAAAGCGTTAATTTATTAATTCGGCTTAGACGCAGGAAGAGTTCAACAGGCTCCACTTCGTTGAATATGGTAGCTGAAGAACACAGAAATGACGAAACTGGCCAGCCGCTTGACGTAGTCCGCAGTGAATCTATCACTCTGAGCAGCGTGCCCCAGCAACGGCGACTCCGGGAATATGACGAAAGAGTGGAAAATGCACAACAGGTACTTTCTGTTGTAATATTTAAAACATCAAAATTTAACATTTGAACAAACTAGTATAAAGAATGTGCTGATAGTTTTACTAAGTAAATTTCAATTGAATAAATAAATAATTGAATAAATTTCAATTCAATGTCGAATTGCAATTACTGTTCGAATTTTAATCCATTCCCAGAAATTACTGATATGGTCAGTTAGGATTGGATGACTCCTAGAGGCAAATTTTTAAAATATTTTGTTCTGTTGACATGTGCCAACTAGCCCCAAACAACTGTTTGTTTAGGTTATAAGTTACTTGGTGCTTAACTACTTAACTACTTACAGTATTATTTTCAAGTAACAGTCAATCATCCTGGAGATTTTGCATCTATAATAATGTTAATTTTAAATGTGAACTGTATAATTTATTACAAAGGAAGTTCAATGGTCTTATACATTTTTTTACAGGCAGGCGAACAACACAATTTGAATGTCGAACCTCTGGCGATGGATAACAATCCTATGGTGATACCCCAAGGTAAGTGAATATTGATTAATAATATTTTTTTGCTTTTTTTTCTTTCATTTATATACAAAAGCTTCAGTCTTTTATGCCTGTCATGTTTGTTTGATATTTATGTCCAGTCACTTTTTATTGGTTTCTTTTTAATTCTTTAACTCCAGTCTCCTGTTAATCTTTGGAGATACTCACGTAAGCCCGTTAGTTTCATTTTTTTTTATTATGTAGATCACTGAGCACTTTTCATATTATTTCCATGATTTCATTTTTACAACTCATTCCATTATCATTATGCTTATATAAAAACAAGTTTTAATAAGTGTAGTATATATAGAGTATTGAGTGTTATATTAGTAAATTGGAAAACAAACGCATAATTTGTCAAATACATATTCAAAGTGCACAAAGATGTAATATTATGTTAAATTAAATGCTCCGGGCTCTACGTTTTTATTTTCCAGGGAAGGGAGATCAATGAAAAATATAGATCTAGCTAAAGCTTTTATTTATTGCAGAGTTGTGTTACAAAATCATTTATCTCTCTTCCCAGGAGGGCAGTGGAGTATGATGGAGCATACATACCCCCGGTATTCAAACGCTTGCATCGGAGGCGGTGGTGGACTTCAACCTGACCCTGGAATGTATAATGTTATTAATCCTCATATGGACAACGATATTCATGAATATGGGCAAGGGTTGGGCGTAACAGGGCCCTCCCCTGGACCGAGCTGCGTAAACGAAGGGCAGACCGTCCAGGAATCACATCCAACTGCGCCACCTAAGCGTCGGCGCACTTCCAACCCACAATCAGAAGAAAACTTCCAGAGAGCGCTCGATGCTGTTCGATTTGGAGGTATCGGTTTTTGTAAGGCAGCACGTTTGTTCGGTGTAAACAACAGAACTTTGTGGCTCGAATATAAGAAAAAAGGGTACCCAAATAATCGGCCAAGTATTAGGAGTCGCATTAAACGCGAACATACATCGCCGCCTCCAGAACTAAAAGAAGATAACGCTCAGCCAGAACAGCAAATGGCTTTACTCTGCCCATCCCATTCCGTGCCAGTGAGCTTTATCGACTCTCGCCCATTAGACTTCCCTATTCAAGGCGTCCCGCACAATTCACCCCTGAACATTCTTGGAGTTAATTTCAATTCAATGCAATAGAACGCGGCTTACGGGGTGACAGACTACGACCCATACTGTTTGTGACAAAAGCTTAAAGGCGCGGGAGATGGGCGGAATCGTCCCGCGCCTTCGTTGCTTTATCCCGCTTCGGTTTCGTATACGTCAGTTGATACCCCGTCAGCGCAGTTCTTAGCAACTGGCTCTATTAATTCCTCATCAGCCCCGACATGTCTGGTTTTGTCCGTGGACGCATCATCTACCGCCATTCCGTTGATCGAGAACCATCACAACGAATGCCTTGTTTGCCTTTGTTGCGATTAGGTCCTTTATTCCGGTAGGGCTGTGTCCAATTAAAATATACCAGGTTTTACTTCTTCCATTTTCAGTTGAAGTTCTCTGGTGCAATTGAGGCCTCGTTGAAAAGATACCCCTAGATTGCTGCTTCGGTGTTTGAGTCTGATTCGATAGGAACTCGATCGAACGAGACATTTTCAACTATTGTGTACTCAATAGAGTATATATACCTATAGTAATGGCTATCCTTTCGACAGAAACTATACCGTTTTCTTCCTCTTCCTTATTCTACTTCCCTTCCTTGACCTACTCTCCGTTAGACGAGCCGCTTTCAGTAGTGACACCGCCAATTTGCATCTCTCCAATCTCCTTGCAGTTTAGGTAACATGTTTTCCGATGGCGATGTCACCATTTATAGCTATCGCTCATTTCGCAGTGTCCACACTCTTATCTCTCACAGACCCGTTGTCGTTTGCTTCCCCATCTACAGGAATGCATTAAACAGGGCTTCCGAACTTTAAACCTTATCGATTTTCTTTCCTCGCGATTTCTTCGATCAGGTTGGCCCCCTTGTTGTGCCCCCTTACACAACTGCAGTTTCATGTTTAGACTGGCTCCATAAGCATTACCCTATTCGCTCTTGTCATATATGTATTTATCATATCTTTGATACGTGGCAAAGCGCTTGTTACTTCTTTTCCGAGATCATTATATGAGCTGTCGCCATAGTTATTATGTAGTTATCACTGACGTAATAATCGGTTAGTGGCCACGTCGTTTGTGCCTCGGCGTCCATCAACCTACCGTGGTCTATCAGCTCGCGGGCGCTTGCCATCCACGCGAGATCTTTTTGATTCCGCAGTGAGGTCAATCATGCGTAGTGAGCCTTTTGCTCCGACCTAAAAGGCACGATATGCTTCCAAGCATGTCGCTGTAAATATTGTTACCTTAATTGTCCAGTATTAATCAGGGATCGTTATTATTCTTGAAGTGTTATAGTGATACCCACAGGGCGCTGGATAAACCCGTAGGCGTCTATTTGCCATAATCAATAACGTATACATTATATAGATCTCAGTAGTAAGATAAGAATCTGAATCTGTAACAGCTTTCCTTTTTTAAGCGACTTACGATTCCAGTAGCGTAAACTGAAAATAAAATGTGATAGTGATTTAATATAAATTGTTGTAAAATGCACTCATAACGTCACCGATTTTCAGTTTTTTTTTTTTACGATTTAGTTTTAAGATACACTGTGAATGGCAGGTTACATTCAGTTTGTCTAAACTACCTCTATCCAAGTATTCTTTCGTATATTTTTACTTGTGTATTATTTTAGCAGCTACCAAAAATAGGTCAATTTACTGTGATCAACAGAACCAGTGAAAATTTATTGATTAACGATGTTCAATGTTTACAAACAATCGGTGCTTCATTTAAAAAAAAAACATCGATTTTGTTGGCATAGTATTATTACAATATTTTTTAACTGCTTAAGTCTATGTCGTGTATTGATCTAGGCAATAATAGTTAGCTATAAATTGCCTACCTTCTTACAATTAATTGTCCATTAATGTAGTGACAATTGGTTGGTGTTTGTTTCAATCTCTTCCGCGTTACTAATCTTACGTATCAAGTTATTGCCTGATATATCCATAAAATTTTTACAAGGGGCAGTCAATTTAGGTGAGGCTGCTTTCTTTCGAGACAACTTTTATATCATTTTTTATTAATTTATAAAAATATTTTTATTCTCTCATAACGGTCAGCCTATCTGCCCAATATAAAATATTAGGTTTAACTCTTTTACGTAATTAGTTGCGTTTCTGTGCAGTTATACAGTTCGTATATTATTTTCAATATATGCATTTTTATACAATCCTAACGAATGTAACGGAGTAAGTCCTATCAAAATCCAAATAGGCAGATATAGGCGAGACATTTCAATAAAGCCTATTTTTGCATTTCAATTGTTTTATGTCAAGTGTTCGAGTATTCACTTGCCGCAAAACAAAATGTGAAAATTGTCATCAATGAAGTGTGCTGAACTGTTGTTTTAAATACGATCCAAAACTGTCCTGCTCCCATTCATGAATACTTGAAAGGACCCTAATTTTAGCGCAACTTTTTCTAATTTCGTTTTTGTAAATTAATTCTTTTTATTTAAGAAAATTTTAATGTGACTTTATATTAATTAATTCTAATGCTTGTATATTTAATATATCTAATAATTGCATTGTATATATTTTAATGTATAATACAAATATGGTACAGGCTCTTCGCGAAATGAGAAAGAACATGCAATAAAACGATGTATCTTACTGCAATACAAAATATTTTTGCTAATGAAAGCAAAAAAACCATTTTCGATAGTATACAGTACGGTAAAAAAAACAATTAATTGCGCCGTAGTTCTGTATATTGTCCGCTCACACCTGAAATCCACACACATTAGGGGTGGATTTTAACCACTCCACTACATATCACTCACATAAAAAAATCACATAAAAAATATTAAGATTATATCACAATTTTTTTATCAAAGCCATTTTGAATGCTTTATTTACATAAAGATTAAACACATTACAAGACGAACAAGTCACACGATATTGCAAACTGTTACTAATCTTGTCTAATGCTTATAGCACGGGGGTCCACGATGCTAAATGCGGATTTAGTCGAGCGTCGGATGGACCTATTTTATTTTGAAGACTATATGGTAGCAAGAAAAAAAGGTTGTATTATGTTACAGTTTTTCACTAGTGGGGGGAGCGTCTACAGGATTAAAAACAATGTGAACATAATAGTCACATGGAATTATTAAAGCGCCTCAGATATTTATCTTCTTCTTCTGCTATATATATAAAAATCAATGCCACTTTTCGTTGTAATTTTATAACTTAAGAACGGGCTCACCTATCCAAACCAAATGTTTAGGCTTTGTTCGGACTATTTAGTAGATGGTTTATGTGAAGTTTG
>DWJK01003961.1:0-12510 GCA_018248815.1 Croniades pieria auraria
AATCCATACGATTGACAGTGAATAATTTTTCCATAGAAAGAGTGCGGTCTGCTATTCATAACTGACCTCAACGTTTAAAGGACTGTTTTGCAGCCAATGGAGACCATTTTGAATAAGCTTTATATATTTTTAATGGTTTTATATTCATAGATTAAACTAACACACTGTAATAGTAATAAATGTTACGTACAATTAAAAAAAGTTGTTTTTCTTTGTAACAATATTTACGGCAAGAGTAAGTATATCTAAATTCATTTAAGTCCGTAAAGTTATACTTAGGTCTGCACAGAAATGTGTTTCTACCCGGGTAGATGAACTTTACGTGCCCCTCTGCTTGCCCTTCAAAATAAAATAAAAATTTTGCCTTTCTGTTACTACCTTTAATCTAACGGCGCGATGGCGCTTATCGGGGGAGGCTTATTTCCGGCAGTGGACTGAGATAGGCTAATGACGATGACGATGAATTTATTGTTATGACATTCTTATTATTTTAACTTTTAGTTATTATGACAATTTAATTATCGTAACTTTTTAATTTTTTTACATTTTATTATTTGACATCATTTAATTAATTTATTTTATTAAATTGACATTTGTACTATTGACATTGAATATGCTATCGAATTGGGACATCTGTTATGATAGATATAGTCTGTCTCCATCGCGACCTCGCTGCAAGCGGCGGGAGCTTATGAGGAAAGACCTCGTACAGGTACGAAACTGGTCGGGCCATCCCGAAAAACGTACGTGAGTTAAGCCAGTACATTATTAATCATATGTATAAATACTCACGAAATATTTAATAGTGATATAGTCTTAATTATAATGATTGTAATAATAAAAAAATTAAAAACTTCTAAATTTTCATAGCAGTTTCCACCACATCTCTAAGCTTGTTAACATTAAGAATTTTATCACATATCGATGGTTTAACTGTGCCAATGTTATTCTTCATAACACATTAATGACTTTTGACGACACATAAATACGATGAGTTATAACTCATTGGTCCTTCACAGTACTAATGAGATCACCACCTGGAACTAGCGTCAAAGTTACATCACTTCTGGCTTTATTGGTTATACCCTGAATAAGATATTATGTTATTTACATTTATTTCATTTTATCTTTATTTTGTTATAGTATAGTTGAAAGTCTTGTTATACAGTGTACTTTAAGTATCTGCGCTTGTATGTAGTATAGTGACTATAGCGTGTCGAAAATAAAATGAAACGAAGCTAAACCCTTCTTTCAGAAGAATGGTCAACGGAGCATGTTAAAGGAAAAAGAGAAAAATTTTCTTCATTTTACGGCTACTTTCGAAATTAATTTGTTTATTGTTATGTGGCAATAAAGAAAACTGTTAAAAGTCTGCAAACCAAAGGTGGCTGAAAAACATCAATGTTTTGATGTTAGAAATTATAATTGCTATCATATTAATATTCAGATGACCGTGTCGAGGTGGTTTAAGAATCTCCTCCATCATACCTCGACTCCACGCTAAAAGTATTTCCTAATTACAATATGAGGCATGCACCTTTGAATTAGGTGCTCAATCGATTAATGTAAATGAAAAAAGGTAGTTGAAAATTAATCAGTTTTATTAATCTATCCTTCCAAATATCTCCATCAGATACTCGATGATCTCTGCCTACCCCGTAATGGACTTGCCCTGACGATATACCAATAACAATTGTATTATTGGGTAGACCTACATTCAATTGCATTGCATTCAAACACTTCGGTTGCTATTTGAAATGGCAGTAATAAACATAAATTGTGAGGATCAGCTCAACATAGAAATTTCCAACGTAATTAAAAATGTACCGGCTTAATTTACGTGTTTTTCGGGATGGCTCGACTAGTATAGACGAATACATAAATACATCCAACGTATCAATAGAGATATTTTACATCAAGTAATATTGAAGTTCTTCCGCTAATTGACCTTTACTTGCATCAAGATGGTAATAATCGAAAGCTAGGAAGAAAAGTATCTGATAAAGGGAGCGTCGGTCGCCCTCCTACCAGATGGTCTGAAGATCTGAAGAAGACAGCGGGAAGCTGCTGGATTTGGAAAGCCCAGGACGGTAAGGTGTTACCAATGAGGGTAGGCCTATGTTCAGCAGTGGACATCTAAAGATTCATGATGATTACATGACTAAAGTGTAATCTGATACAGGACTTCATGTAAATGGTCATTAGAAACCAGCTACTATTTAACTCTTAAGAAAACCATTGGACTAAGCTGATAGTGGCGCCATCTAAAGTTAACAATAGACAGGTTGGAATGGATTAACGAAACCTCGGTGTTATCTATGATTTATTTACGTTATAAAATGTTTCTAAGATATACAATCTAAGAGAAGACTCAATAGATTAAAGATAAATTATTTACTAAAATAATGAAGATATCCGGGTGTAACGTCTAGCTATCAACAATATTACAAAACCGTAGGTCCATGTAAATGAAATATCAATTATAATAAATCATGCAGTCTTTCCATCTGTCCATCATACAAAATTTATAAACGATGGTAATAATTAAAACGTTCCTTTGGAACACAATTTGCAATTTCAAATAGCGCAATCCGATTGGTCGGTTTCGTAATGCGGCGTCCAATAGCTGATTTACGATTGGCTGAAGCTTTTAATGAATTATTTAATGATTCCGACTTTGCCGAGGTCGATTTGTAATGCAGTTGTAAATTTTAATGAATACATCTTTGAATCATAGTGGTTTTAACAACTAGCTGTTTTAGTCGCTATTCGGTTTAAATTAACTGATGTTTCCGCGCCATATTGATTTTTATAGATTATCTAATAATAAACTATAATATAGAATTTTGAATTTTGAAACTGTGCCTGATCGGTGTCTGTGCATAGAATGTATAAAAAAATATATAAGAGGTCTTTATCAAGCATTAGAAGCCCAAAACATTATACGTACATTATGACATAGAATTTTTCATATTATTATTTTTTTGTTCTACTGTTGGATACCGGCCCCTCCACGACGACGTTGACCAAGTGCGGGCTAGCAGATTTCACGCGTCTTAAAAACATCATGGAGATTCTAGGGTGTGCAGTTTTCCTCGTTATGTTTTCCTCTCATCGTCACTTCAAGTGACATTTAATTTTAAAACGCGTATTTTTATATAGAAATGTACGCCAGGATTTGAACCAGTCTTTCCAAGCGAAAGCTGGGTTCTAAACCTTTACGCTATTAGTGCTTACTCGTATGTAGTTTATATATAGAAGAAGACTTAAATATCCACATGTGGTAGGTTTCTTAACTCCCGACTCGACTTCTTTTGCAATATCCTCAATTACAGTTATTTTAGACTACGAATCTTGATTGCCAGACATAATAGACATTTCTTAATACCTTTAATACATAATATCTTATAAAACGACATCTGTGTTTCATTCAGACAGTAATTAAAATACGTTATCATAATTGAATCAATGTTATTTAGGGAGCAAGTGGCCCTTTTGCTATCAGTACAAGCTGTGTTTAACATGTATCACTCAGCTCCATTGATAGGACAGATCAAGTCCTATCCGAATGCTATCTCGCTGATTGGCAGAGCACAGACTAGCTACAGTGCGGAGAAAACACACTCGTATACGCGAGTATGTTTTAAAAACATATCTTGTTATGCGTATGTAAACGTAACTGGTGAAACGTGGGAGTATACTACAGTCCTCTGTCTCCCCCTTCGCGGATTACAGTGGTGATGTTATTTTTGTTACGTTACGTCATTTTCTTTACGGGATAGGCAGGAGAACTGAGTGTCAAATATCCATATCCTTACAGATCAAACATGTCCACATTGATCACTCTCTTTATTCACGTAGGCTGGTTTCGAAATCTCCTGACTCCCCCATCAGCCCGCATCTGCCATAATTGCAAAATTGTATTACCGAATATCCTTTTAAAAACCTTTAAACTATCTCTTGATTGTACAATTTATAGGCAATATAGGAACAATAATCCAAAAGTAAAATTTCCCCAATAGCAGATATTACCGATATTAAATTACGTAATAAAAATTTCCAGACGAACGTCAGCAGTGAACTTCAGTCGTTTTTATCATAATATGAGCTCAGCTCTATATGATTTTTATTCATATTTAGCGTGTCATATAATTTATTGTGTTTATTACCGTAAATAACTCTTTATCGAATGTTGAGATAATGTTTTTTTAATATATTATCACTATAATATATCATTACGCCTGTATTTGCTTAAGGCATAGTCAGAGTCCTAGTGCCCACTGATTACAACTCCAGACTCCGTTTTACGACTGGGAATTTCTATCTATTCGTAAATTCCAAAAGGTCGGTCCCGCGATTGAGCCCTCACACGACCCCTGTTTATCGGTACGGTACGTTCTTGTCCCGCTGTCAAGATAGCTATATAAGTCAATATTAAACATCAACCCTTTTATCGTTTCTCTATTAGTTTGGGATGAGAATCACTTATCCACTCATGAGACGGGTATATACCCGTAGTAATTTTAAATCAAATATGTATCTATTCGTTACACGTGTCCTCTTATAAATAATGCACATGAAAGACACGTCGTAACTCCATAGATACATATATAAATAAAATACATATATAAAAGTGATCTATCAATTCACCATGAAATATAACGCAGGCCTTTTAGTTTACGCGGTAACTGCTATACTAAGATATGTTACTAAAAAAACGTAACACCACGCCTGGAATCCCTGAAGAGGTAGGAGTGTAATACACTCTGACGTTTTACCAATTACGTTTACGTTCCACTATGGAATAGGAGGTGAGCCTATTGCCATACACCGGGCACAAATCCAGATTCCAAACCGATACTAGAAATTTCAAGATATTAAAATCTTATAGTATCGAAAATCTTGTAGGATCGAATCCAGGGCCGTTCGATAGGTAGTCGAATTTGCAACCAACTCGACCACCGAGGCAGTCAACTATATTAGTGAGCCTACAGGTATTAAATGGAATGATATATCTATGTAAATATAAGTTTTTTTATCATTAAAATGTTAACACTCAGCTATGTTAAATTATTTATTCATTGTTTCCCTATTATTTTTATTTAAATTTTTTCAGACTATCGGGAGTGAGGACGTCATTTAATTGTAATGACCTGATTTAATTACCGACCGAATCTACAGCCCTCGGCTCGACAACCAGATCTACCAACCACTGGACTAACGGACCAATCTATTATAAATGCTGGACGTAAATTGTAAATTTGTTAATTATTATTATTATTTATTTCTATATTTATAAAGCTACTCTATGCACTTGTTTGATTCAGATCGTCAGGTAAATGTTCATTTGATTGCTCAGATTCATAAATATTCATAAAATTGTAGGTAAATGGCGAGCAGTTTCCCAAATAACCACTTAAGGTAGCTTAACACGTTCCGAATTACATTATTTTCTAACCGATTATTAGCGCGAAATATACAAGTGTGAATAATTGGATTAATATAGTGAAATACATAAGAATAATTGCTCTGAATATAGTACCGTCATAGTTACGTGTTAATATAACTTGGTTGTAAATATACGGTTCATTATTACTCACTTACGTATCATTCTTCTGATTCATTTTAATATTCATCTCCATCAGTATGGAAACGAGTCTCTGTTTAAAATAAAAATGTTTAAGACCATATGTAATCTAAGTAACGAAGGTTAAGTGAGGGTGTACAGACATTACACGTCTTGAAGGATATTGTAGAGACCACTAAAGCATACATTTTTATGATTAAAATACCTACTTACAAAGCAGATAATACATATATGTATACATTATAATACTCGACTAACGAAGAGGATCCCAAATCCAATAATCCCGTAACAGGATTCAAAGGACAATCCCATTTCCCACGACGATAAATAATACAATCCATACAATATATTGTCCTGTTCGTTTGAGCCCGGTCTCGTAAACATGTCTTCGAGGTACACGTAAGGTATTTGCATAAACCATAAGCTGTAAGCCATTGCAATCCTGTGTTCCTGGTGTATTTGCAGAACCGTACGACTTTAAGTTGGACTAAGGAGATATAAACAGAGATTTACAGATAAATAGACGTTTAGAGGTGCCGCTTCTTGTGATAAGGAAATGAGACCTGCCTTCTCATTGTTATATTAACGATTATGTTTTAACAAAGGACTGTTGGTTATTTTTATTAGTAGTTACTATTCCGATTGTGTTGTTTGTATTGATGTATACAGAAGACTAGAGAAAGAGAATGACTTTAACAGTCATATTCCTGCAGTCCTGTTACAATCGATTGCAGATGTCCATGGGTGGTACCGGCTACATGAGAGTAAGTAATGGTATTTTGTTACTCTACTTAAAGAAAGAGTGCTAAATATAGGTTTTTGTTGCAATAACAAAGCTGAAAGAAATGTGGGTGAAGAAAGATTTTGAAAAATGTCCACTAAAATTTGTTATGGTTTAGAGAAATGCCAGTACATATCTGATAATATTTCTCTACTAAAACTGATGAAGCTCTTCTATTAGGACTTCTAACTATTTCTATAAAGTGTAGTCAGTCAGGCCCATAATCTACATTATCCACAACCCTTGTCGTTCCAGTGTTGAACAGATGCTCCGCTCAGAGCGGATAAAGTTATCACGTTTGTTAACTGCAAGTCGATAAAATTCACATTCTTAAGACAATATTACCTTTAGAGAACTCCGAAGCATGGAAGTTTCGGTATGATATGACGATATGATGATCGGTATGACCATTACAGTGACATTTAATCTTTAAAACGTACTTGATCTTGGAACAAAAGATATGCTTGCTTATAGCTTGAACTCAGGACCGCTGGTGTGGGACACAAGTTAAAACTGTCGAATCTCAATTTAATACATACATAAACTATATATTTACATATTGTCAAGCCTACTTCCCATAGTCGTAGGCAGAGATTAAAGGCATTCGTTACGGTTTTGACAGACTTCTTTTACATACTCTAGATTCATTAAATTCGTCATACAAGCTCGTCTAATGAAGGACCTTCTGACTCGACCTTCTTTAAACATGTCTCCGATTTGAACCAAAGACGTATGTCTAGATGTACCTCTTTTGACTCTATCATTTACACTCGCCTTATAAATATGAAAACATTATATAATATACTAGCGGCCCGGTACGTGCTTTGCTACGTATAAAAGTGAAAATTAAATTTGCTTTAATCGAAGCACGACCAAATCGAAATGACCGCATGAATGACATAACAACATGCTTTTATTGCCAACATTGAAAAAAGTTTAAATTTGACAGCACAATCTCCATCTGAAAAAAGGTTCAATTTGACCGTAAAATCCCCATTTACAAATAAAAAAAATGTGATAAATGAAGAATCGCTCTACCGATTTTGTGCAAACTTCACATAAACCATCTACTAAATAGTTCGAACAAAGCCTAAACATTTGGTTTGGATAGGTGAAACCGTTCTTGAGTTATTAAATTACAACGAAAAGTGGCATTGATTTTTATATATATAGATTAAGATAAGAGCGTTACGTGTATGTCTGATGAAGTTGTACGTACTCGTACATGCTGTGATTGTGATCATAGCACATAATATCTCGACATAGTAATTAACATTTAACAATCCATTTAACGCACAGGTTTTTGTACGGGTATGTCTGGTGACGAAGTAATTAGAATTTTATTGCTATAATTATAAAGATCATTTCATTAATGTGTTCTGTGGCGCCGCGCTTGCATGCCTCATTGACTTCGTTTCCTATGCTGTCATATTCCAAACGTTGAGCTATTAAAGATGTTTTTTCTGCGACATTTTAACTTGAATTAACAGATCTTACAGATCTGACGTTCTTCTTCTACGTTTGTCACTATCTTCAGACTCGCACGCCAGTTTCGGTGACTTCCGTTTTTCCTGTCAGCGAGTATCTGAACTACGTGGTCAAAAATTGTTAATACTTCGATGAGTATGATATAATTCATCAGGTTGGCTTCGAGCGTATCTCACATTAATAGGAGCAAACTCATAGTCGATATTTCCTTACTTGATTCTCTTCTAGAGGAGAAGAAAACAAGTTCGCTAACTACACATGAGACAGTTGACGAGTTAATTCAATTAGTCCACGACGGGGCTCTATTCAGTGCTATCTTAATAGATAGTGCTATCTGACGGACTGTGAGAACTGTTCTAGTCATTCTAGTGACTAGATAGATAGAGGGACGGGCGTTATCAAATGTGCCGCGCGTGTTACATGGAGTTGGGGTCTCACAGGGAGCAATGCCGGGCAAGATTTCATAGGACACACTATACAGATAAATTTATTGCGCCTTTGTGTCAATGCGTAATCTTTCATATTATGAAGGGTATCAAGATCATCAGCATCATAAACCTTTCCATGGTTCTACTGTTGGACACGAGTTTCCTCTTAGAATGAATAATTGCTTATAATATCATCTATAATTAATTAAGTTTTGTTATATCTGTCAACTCGTTCTTGGTCAATAGGACATGCTTAAGTCTTCTCATTAAGAATGCCAGTATGACCTAATGGAGTGATAGAAGGGTTGATGATGATGATGTTAACGATTTCTTAAATACGTAGGAATGCGTCTTGTAAACACATTAAGTTCAACGATGATTTTAGACACTTGCATTCTGTTTACCGCGTGGAGAACCCAGCGTGACGATACAAAAATACAAAATTTTTCTGTTACCGCATTTTTCTTGATCACCTATTTGGTTCATTTATGAAATTTAAACCAGTGTGGCACTTATCATTAATTCTTTGCAAAAAAACTTTACAACTATATTTGTTCAGTAACTATGTAGTTGACTGTTTGTTAGCTCGTTAGTTAGCGTTTCAGTTACTAATAAAATAGTTATAAAATTGCACTGTAGGTAAGATGTAAATAATAAGCGGCAAACTAGTTCCAAACCCATGTAAGCATTTCCGAAGGCCAGCACAGGATCCATAAAAGCGTTGTTCATATTCCATAAACCATTATAGCCCTGTATATTATAATAAGTTAATCAATTTAACACAGACAGCGGACAATTGTATACAATAAATAATTGCATTAGAATCATTAATAAAACTCGTCAAGTTAATAATGGCGCCAGGACTTAATAGTCTACGACCGATCCTATTGGCTGATAGGAAATTAAATTAGCAACCTATATATTCAATGTATTTAACAAGTATGTTTCAGAAATGTCAGGAATGTTACGATACGTTACATTTGAAATGACCACTTGTGAATAATTCGAAACGTCTAGAATTTGTTTTCGATCTCCCGACTTTTTATCAAATATCTATTGTTACATATAAATATAAACTTTTATTTCAAAATTAGCGTAGCTTTTCCTATTTTGTTCTATTTCCTATTTTCCTTTTATTAATATTAATCAAATATTATACCAATTATTATAGACATAATAAACTTATTTTGCAAAAATTCTTCTCTTCTTAATAGCTATTTTTATTTAATTTGAAAAAAAAAAGTTTTTACACGATTGTTGCAAAATTCATATTTTTTTAGATATGTAAGTTTCTCTGTAGTAACATTATATGATTAGATGCTTCTTAAAATGAATTTAAAACATGCATTCTCATATTAAAAGGTGGCATTTACAATCAATAAACCGTAACACCTGGCCTGACAGAGACAAGGCTTTTGCTTCTGGATACTCGCCTCCTTCGTCGATAGTTCGTGTGATAGTTGCAAATGCGACAGCTGAGTAAGAGAATTTGGGTTTAGTCTCCGATTGCGCAAAGTATAATATTATTGGGTTTTTCTAGCATGAAATTCCAAGTAGCAGCTTAGAATCTGGATGCGTGTCCGGAGTATACCGTTAGGCCGACTTTCTATGCCATGAGACGTATTATTAAAAAGTAAGAGTACTACACACACCTCTGCTCTCCCCTTCGGAAAAATACAGGCGTGATATTATGCTAATATAATGTATAAAGTTTAGCTTCCTACACTCGTCTATAAAACTTTAAATATGGCAAATCTAATCCCTTCCTGCACGCAATAATTTGAAAACGGAATACAAAAGTTTTGCGTATTAATATACAGATCGATTGATACATTTAACCTCCTAAAACAACTCACTCAGCATTCCCACTGTGACATATTAAACGTCTCAATTCCAATCCCTCGTGAACGTTGAATGTTAATGTCGCTGAAATTTATTTTATCACCGCTGAATAAATTAATAACACTAAAATACAATAGCGGGTATAAATTAAATGCAATTGAATATACTTTGGGATATTTGCATAGCTATGCTATTATCATAACGCTCTATTAAACGGCATATCTCGCTGGATGTTTCGATAAGGTAGTGGCGATTTGACGAAAATGCCTTAGTTTTTTGAATGACTGCAACATTCCGTTTTACAAATTCAGTCACATGAACACGTGTCGCGGTTTAGATCAACGTGGTAATAGCCAATCTTCTTCACTCTCTTATTATGATAGAGATTGGTAGAGTTACTGTTGTTTCTTAATGCTATTGCTAACGTACTTTTATTTTATTTAGTATGAAATATTAAATAACGTTATTTTTTTATAAATCGTGTCTCTAACGTTCATTTAGATTTTACATTGCTCGCTACTTTTACATTCTATTTCCTTCGTCTTTTGTGCACACTCCCACTCAGCAGTCGCGCTTGCAGCCACTCGACCAACGGCAGTCGTTTATGTGGTGGTTTACTCTTTTTGTACTTCAGAAACTACAAAGTTTATTATTACTATCGCAAAGTACAAACAAGATGTGTGCTTGATAGCTTGGAATTAAATCAAATTTGGAACAACTCAATCATTATTAACATTTATGAAATCACCACTACAAGTGAATGTAAAAATAAAGTCGTCATTGTTATATTCATGCTGAATGCAGTTGAACAACTAAACAATACTTGCCCCCTCCCTCCCATCTTTAAAAACTGAATTTTCTCGTCAAAGGAGTTCCTAGAGTTATTCCTGCCAATTTTTGCTCTTGATCTATGGAGTCAAGGAGAGCTATTTAAATTAATATAATTTTGATGTTTATTAATGAAATAAAAGTTTTTGCTTTCAATTTGAATCCATGTATTCATATACAAACCCTCACAAACATATTTATATCACCTTGGAAAATCATCAATTATTTCAATATTATAAATGTAAATTCAGTCTCTTAAGTAATACGAGAAAACATTAATTATAATGATGGAATGGCGCTGAATCGATTGATCGATATGGAATCGATTTCTGTGCATTAATATTGCTGTTGCGGCGCCATTCGTCATGTGCGACGCGGCGCCACGCCGCTCGCGCATACCGATGTATCGATCACGAACACTATCGATTATACCTACGGAAAGTGTTAGTAATTTTATCGGTATTAGGTCATCACGCCAGGTATCTTATGGGGTTCACAGATATACCCGAGTGAGGAATATTTCTATCTTTATAAACGTGATGTGCTTGTTTTACGTTCATCACTCTCGTCACACACGCAGAGAGTTTTACAGGCTTATCGATTATAGATAAAAATGTCAAAAATTATACGTCAAATTTAGAAAAACGCAAAGTGAGTGTATGTTCATATTATACGTGGTCGCAGTTGCAACGCTTTGTATGCATTTTAAACGCATTCGCGATAAGATTACAAGCACATTGTCGCATGAACTATACATGGGAAGGCTGTATTGACACTTGACAATATTGATATTCTTCGACCCACAGTTCGGGGTGAGAAATCTATGTTACGGTGACCATGGTATTTATTTTTGAACGATTTTTTTTTATTACGTCATTGATACGATACATTGCACTTAAATCTCGGCAACTAAATCCCCGTTTTAGACACATTCGGATTGGTATAGAAAAATTCTGAATTTTATTGACAGGATAGTACCAATTTCCTGCCATCTTCTTATTGAAAACAAGAATTGGGGTTTTCTTCGCCATCTATATCCCCTGATCTACCATAGGTTGCGGAATAACTAATAAAATAATAAAAACTCATTAGATTTTCATTTTATGAGTTTTGTTAGAATTAGTTACAGTGTGTAAACGAAAGTTCGAAACAAAACAGTTACTAGTTAAATTTGCTTACAATTAAATGGACATAATTGGTATTTTTATCCTTTAAAAAAAATTCTGTGATATAAAATCAACACACTAGATTCCTTAAGGGGTACGCAGGCATATTACTGAGTGTCAAATATCTCTAACCTTACAGATCTGATGAGCTCCTTATATATTTATCACTATCTTCATACACGCACGCAAGTTTGAGATTTCTGTCTTTTGCGGCAGGAAGTATTTCATCTAAATGGCTATAATAGATGAATCTCGGTCTCTCTTGTCAAAAACCTTATAAATACAAACAAACAATTACATTGTGATCGACTAATAATTATTATCATTTACCAAAATCTTTTAGCAGTGATAGCCTAGTGGTTTGAAATTCGACCTCTCACTCCGGGAGAC
>DWJK01003962.1:0-12508 GCA_018248815.1 Croniades pieria auraria
GTAACAACACACATGTAATCCCCGAAGGGGTAGGCAGAGGAGTGTGGTACACTCCCACATTTCACCAGTTAGGTTTACGTCCCACGGAATAGGTGGTGAGTCTACTGCCATACACTGGGCACAGATTCAGAATCAGATCTTCAGTAATTAGTAGAGTTATCGTGTCTTTATCTAGTGTCAAGCATGCCCGACCTGGTAACAATGCACGAATCGATAACTTCTATACATTAGAACAAAACTATTATCAAGCATTGCATTCTGTGAACACTAATTCCTCATTCACATTCATTCACTATAACAAGTTAAACATCAAACTTACAGTTTGTTGAAGCATTAATCCATTTATTTCTTCAACTCTTTTACCCTGTATTGCATTATTAGATAATTATTCAAAATTTTATGCTAATTGATTGACGATCATGACTAGTATCGATCATTACTATAATAAAATTAATTAAAATATAATTATTAATTGATAAAACTATGATATAATGATTCATCTTGAAACTAATGAGAAATAAGATCGAATATTTATAATGTCTTTAAATTAAATTTGTATCAAATGACTTTTCGCGTGCCATTAACGGCGATAATGAGCACTAAATATAATAAATATTATTAAACTTCCATTTAAACTATGTTCCGTAAACACTATTATTACTATTATTAAAAAATAAAGACATTAAAACAAAGCACTCTTATATTATAACTCGTTATTATCAACAAACATTTGTTTTGGCAAATCCGACATATACATATCTCGCTTCGGTACAAACTAAACAGTTCCTAATTCTGAACCCCAAGCGTACGGAGTAACTACTGAGGGCAAATGAGACCCACACAGCGACACGCGCCCATCTTACTAAGACCTCTCAATTTATTCTTTACTTCTTAGGTTTCTAATAGACGAAACACAAGATGTATAATGACTGCTAATAAATTCCATTCCAAAACATAAATCCGTAGTTGCTTTTGTGAACTGAAAATTGTGAGATATGAAGTCAAAAAGATAATAACATGAACAATTTATTTTTAAGTAATAAAATGAAATATTGCTGGCGCTGTATTTCCGATATTTTAAAGGAAAATGACAACATACATTTCTATAATTTATGTAATTAAATAATTCTGATTCGATATATTTTCTCATTTAAAAAGTGTGAACGGAATCGTTACATCACAATTTATTGTTATCCAATAGCAAGTGTGGACGCGGCCTTAGACAGCGTTGTTACCGTGACGTAAGACGTGTAGGTAGATCACGTTAAACTGGCGATGTCACGTGCCTACATACGTACATGCCGCTGACAGAGTTAACATCCAACTTATTAGACGTTTCGGAAATTTGGTTTTGCCCCAACAGCATCGCGGGCTTGGCTGACACTAGGGATGTCGAAGATTCATCCATTGTTAGCTATCGATAGCTCCGCTAAACACATATATGGTACATGCTGATTGTAGGTGCCGTTAAAAATAGTTATTAGCCCAAGAAAATACAAGAAAAAATGAAAATTCTTTTTTTTCATTGGTTAGCAGTCAATATTTTCTATTGATGGTAAATAGCCTCGGTTGTGAACATTTGCAACGCTGGAGGCGTCACACAAATTGTTTTTGGCTGAAATAAACGAATTGGTGATCCAGGTAACAAAACAATGTATAGGTAAGAATAAAATTTTACAAGACAAATACCTTGCAGATTATTCGATCAATGTCACATAACAACCTGCATTTCCGATATTCTTGGTATACATATTTGTCAGTTAATATAACATCAAGCATGTAGAAACAAGTCGTCTGCACGAATAGCGTTTATGGGCATTCAATACTCTTTGCCTATGCGATAAAGAACTGACTATACACTACACCTACATGTATAGAAAACTATCGATATATACCGTGACCTAGTTTAATCATCGACAAGCTGTACGAGCTGTCAACGCCATCCCTACCTGATATCCAGTTGGTAATGCAAACGTTGGTGCGGCGGTCCGGGGCTCGGCTCAAACATGTGGTAAATACCCCTTTATGTACTGCTATATGCACGCTAACACGCAACTCACTACGGCGTTATGTAACTACGTCAGTTCAATACATACTGGTATATACCATACCGCCAAACATTTTAAACCGTTATCACTCTTTAAAAATGTATCGGAAGTCAGTATTAACGATATACACATAAAACTTATCATATATATGTATGTGTGTGTAAATACGTATTATTCATTGCAATACATTGCAATGAAATAATATGTTGATTTATTTAATGATTGGTCATTGAATGTCATTGATGAATGTCATTGTCATTGATGAAACGTAGAAATTAATTATCCATAAATAATTTAGTGAATGTTGAAGACTCAAAAGAAGTCTGCCAGTATCGTAGTAAGTGTGAATCTACCCCTATGGAAAATAGACATAACAATATATATCTATGCATCTTTTGCTTAACATACAAAATATATAAGTTAAACGAAACATAAATTAAACAAGATTGAACGTATGTTTAACTTACTAACTACTTACAATAACTTTTATGTCGAGGTATATCCTTACACAGAATGGATGTAACTGTTCACATATATACATATAATAGGTATATAAACAAGATTCATTGTATTTAAAGAACATAAAGGCAAGATCACAAGGTTCAATTTGATCCGTTTTGAGGTTTCAGTGGACGGAATGCGAAACGCCTCGGCTGTTTGTTTGTGGGTGGATGGATCTAGCGAAATTTCTCCTTTGTTGCTCTACTCCACCCGCGGTGTGGGGAACAAGGGTTAAGAGACGCGCGAGTATATTTTGTTCCAGGAGTTTCTTATACCATATTTGTTCTAGAACTATAGAACAATAAAAATAAAAAATATTATAATAGAATATGATAAACTAGTTCAGAGAGATCAATGCGACCATTTTTTTAAAATCTTTTGTACTAATCTAGACATTCATAGATTATATTTAAACTGCTATTTCAATTCCCTCCACAAAACAATCGCTTTAAGAAACTCTTTAAATCTACCGGATGCGTCTTAACATTCTAAAATTGAAGTTTGACTCCATCACCTGTATCGGTCACCTCTATTTTTTGAAATATTTTAAAACCAAAAACCGTTTACAAACATCCTTAAGTACGAACTATACAGAGGTAAAGCGCACAAAGGATAACGTACCTAAAATATACCTATAAGTGGTCTATACATAGCTCAAGGTAATATGAAAAACCTTTTCTATCTATAAGAAAACTTAAAAATCCCTGCAGGTTTCCTTACTTAATATTGTTATTTAAAAGAGTGCTTGGAATTTTTTTTCTCCGGCTTTTTTCTCCCGGTCTACTATAGCCCGAGGGGCGCACAAAACCGAAGTACAATGACTAAAACATGACCTTCAATGAGTGTATGTATATACCTTATAATGAATAAAAGAATTTGAATTTGAATTTGAATAAAGAAGAAGTCCACTGAGAATTGAAGAATAATAATGATGCTGATAAATTTTAAATATATGTATAAAACTCAACTCTCGTCAGTTCATAGATTGTACCGTTTCCGGAGTTAGAATTTGGTGGGCATTATGTAGCAGCTTTGTTTCTCTTACATTATGTATTCTGCCGTGGACTTCTGTGTGTACGTCTATGTACAAAGCCTCACTCGTACACCACATAGTGGTTTAGAGCCTTATATATCGCGTAAGATCTACGAATATGCTTAATTGGTTAGAAACTGGAGGGAATTCCAATTACCTTGCTCTGCATATTGGAATTTAATGTGTCTGTCGACATTTCAGGTTGAATAGAACAGTTGTCAGCTTCAGTAGTTCTCAGCATGAATAAGCAATTATGTCGAATTATGGCACTTAAAAGTATAAAATCAAATGTAGAACAAAAAATGGCAGATATTGAATCGATTGATTTGAAATTTGGAACGTACCATCATGTCAGATGAATAAAACTACCTTCATTTTACACTCGAAGATTTTCGGAACTTAAAAGTCAAAAATATTTCACATACTGCACATATTTTGACATCATTTAACACTGGTTAAGCCTGTTTTAATGGGTGTGGTACATAGATACATTAAGACACAAAACATTCCAACTTAGTACTTAGGGTTGTTGTTTTATTAAAATTACCAAGTAAAATACGTTTGAGGCCGAATGTGACGAATTTATTAGCTGACCTGGAAACATAATACCTACTCATATACGAGGCTCATGTCCAGCAGTGGACAGAAATAGGCTGATGACGATGACGATGACGATGATACGAGTAAAACCACAAAATTCTCGTAAATGAACTAGAGTTATTTACATCGACATGTCCATGCGTAGGTCAGTCTCAATAAGGCCACAATGGGCTTATAAAGACTCGTTCACATTGATAATAACTCATATATACAGCTGAAAGCAGACGAGCGATATTGAATAGGCAAAAGACGTTCAAGTTCCGTTAAACTAAAACGAAAGTGAACAGCGAACAATTCCGCAAATTGAAGCCATAATTCGCGAATACGTATCCAACTGCAGGGAAATTAGAGCAATTGGCATGTTGCAGGTACTATTTTCCTATAGATATGTTTAAACATATAATATATGTACCGGTATAACTCTCGTAAGTTTTTCGGGATGGCCCGACTAGTTTCTGACCTACATGGACTCCTTCATCATGAGGTCTCGCCGATTGCAGCGAGGTCACGTCGAAGACTTTCCATATAATCTCGGTTAAGCTGGTACATACTCGTATGTAATCACGTGTATAAACACTCACGAGACATTTAATAATGAGATATTTGAAGGTTATTCAACATAGTAATTGACATATTTTAATCTTATCAGAATTTAAGGAAGAATTTAAAACAAGTCGCTCCGCTAACCTGGGTAAGATCAAAGTGACACTTTATCAATAATTTTTACTCAAATCGTGGCATAAGATGAAATATAAAATAAAACGTAACCTCACGCATATAATCCCCGAAGGCGTAGGCAGAGGAGTGTGGTACACTCCCACGTTTCACCAGTCACGTTTAAGTCCCATGGAATAGGTAGTGAGCCTATTGCCATACACCGGGCACTTATCCAGACTCCTAATCACAACTAGAAATCCTAAATTAGAAAATACGAATAGTACCCGACCCGGGATTTGAACCCAGGGCCTTCCGATCGGCAGTCGCGCTTGCAAAAAAAATAAAAATGAAATGTTGTTCAAATACCAGTTGTATACACTAATGTAGCATATAAACTGCACTTAAATAGCTACAAGTGGACAAGTGATTATAACAAGCATATCCTAGAAACGCTCAATGTTCAACGCATTCAAAATCCGAAGAAATCACAGATGATACAGCTGGGTTAGTATTTGCTCAGTCAGCTTGCAAATCAATATTATCCATGTCTGCTGTGCGTAATTTGGTAGTTTGGTAGTAGATTAACTTCACTTAAAAGTCGAGCGAAAAATGTATTACGATTTAACAAAAATTACGAGAGACAGATACATTTAGTGCGGTGAAAGTCCCACATAACCCGGCATCACTCCCAGGGTACCGGGTACCTTTTGCAGGTTTCCCCCCCGTAAGCAAAAGAAAAAACAAAAGATACATTATACAATGATCCTTACCATTATCATTAATTTTAAATATTATCATGATTACTTTGTAACACATTATCACATCACGCCATCACCTATCTTAGCCCACTACTAGACAGGCCTTCCCCAGTAACGGTCCTTATGATTTTTCATGGGACTGTTTTTGCCCATACTCCCCACTCTCCACAACATACCAAATTCAATTGCAGCCGTATTTATAGTTTCCGTCGTTATTTATGCGACATCGGTCGCAACTCATTTGCGAGGGGAGGAGGCTGGGGTGAGACGGCGGAGCGAAGTTGCTTAGATAATGTGCATACATTAAACTAAGACCAAACTAACGCGCGCGTATCTTGATGAAGGAACTTCGTACTGCGGTCTAATTACGGGGCGGGGCGGAACAGCCTTTGACGTGCTTGCACGGGGAATTTAATTTGCATAAAAAACCTAGTGGGAATATTTCGTATAGGTACCTATGTGCATATTTTTTGTACAACAGGTGGTTACAGTTAGATAAATTTTCAGTATTGTATGGTTACGCCGCGTTTCTCACGGGTTATGCAGAGCACCAAGGTCCAAATATCTCGGTCTTTACAGACATTACGTGCCACTTGTGCAATATCTTCATTCAAAATGACGATTTTGAATAGATCTGACGTCCCCATCAGAAAGTATTCCATCAAGGTAGGTTAGTTTCATCCACCGGCACTTCGAGTTTGTTGCTTCGTTATCAAAAGCAACGTGGTTCTTGTTCGGTACGCTCAAGACATATTACCCAGGCCTTGCAATGTCGTTTATCATTTAAGCTAAAGAATAACGCAAGCAAAAAACGTTTTCTTTGACACTAACGCAACCGAATTACGTTAATTAAAATATACATTTAATTATATTTAAAAGGATTCATAGCATTTCACTATTTCTTTTCCGCTTCACAGCCTGCTGGAGCACAGCGTTACGTCAACGAGATTTCCGTCCACCGTATTTACCTGGTTTATCCGGATTACCCGGGAGTAAGGCGATTCGCCCATATATTGGTGTCGGAGCCCGGATCTCTTGATGTAATATATTTGCTTTGAGAAGAGCGATTTGAAGAAAGACGCCATCATCCACTGCACAGATTCATATTCAACCAGGTATTCAATGGAAGAAGAGTTTAGGTTAAACTTAAACGCCTATTTCCATATAAAAGTATTTTATGTTAAACCAGATAAAAACGATAATCATAAGACCTTCAAATTCTGTCTTCAGATTTGCAATAGAAGAAAATTTAATAAAATAACTGAAAAATTGAAAGAATACAGTGAAAGGAGGATCGACCTATCGTTAAGTCTGTTTCTTTTAAACATTCTCTGATTTTTTAAAATGAATTTGGAAATTGATGACTTGTTGATTTGTTACAAAATGCTGTGCGAATTGATGATGTTTTACAAACTCCCGTGCAAGAGTTAAATGTGTCAGATCTCTACTCCAAACCATCAATTTTCTGCCACTAAAAGAACGCGCCCAGTAAAATCAACAGCTCGCCATTTTCAGAAACGGCAGTAATGACTGGTTTTGAATGTAATTTAATTCCTCATTACTACATGTAGCCGTCTTCGTACCCATTAGTTGGCTCGCTTAGTTCATACGAAAATTGAAATAATTAATGTATAGTGTCTCCGTGGTTCGACTGCTGGAAACTCAGGCCTATTATTATTTGAATTATTGACAAAGTACGCTTAGCTAGCTACCTGGAACTGAGGAACATGTTCCCGTTATGGCTTAAGTTTTAGAGATTACACATCAAGAAGTTATGTTTAATTTCTTCCTAATGTCAAGTACTTTCAAGTGTAACAGTACTTTAAACTGTTAAGTAGACCACATGTTTTGTGTTAAATCATTATCAGTATCCAAATATTTGATGACCAGCCAAATTGTTCCAAACCAAATTGGGAATCAACAATGATGGGACATGTTGGAATAGATATGAGCCGTGGTAAGGACATATATCCTTCCTCTTACATACATTTTCTATTAACGAAGGATTATTTTATGTCTCAACAATGGACTATTAAAAAATCATCTCCATTATTATAAAATAAATAAAAAATAATAGGTTAATAATAAACAATAATAATGACAGATTGTTCTTGTCCGTGAACAAAAATTTGATCCTATTAGAAAAGATAAAATAATATTATAATAAATAAACTTCGCATTCAAACAAGATCAATGCTTTATTGGAATTTTGAGCGACATCTACCGATGAGTAGATAGTTTACTGGTGTGTTTTAATATAAATGTAACAGGTGGCAGCACTATGTAAATAAACCTAAAAACACTATCACACTGGCGTCTAAAAAAAGCTTATTTGGCAAGGTGAATAAAATTTGACTAAAATATTACCAATAGTTAGGAATACAAAATGCAAAAGTACAATTCATATTTCAGCTTCATTATTCAATTATCTAAAAAATATAATTTTAAGGTACACATGTACCTATGCTAATTAATTTAATTACCTTTAAATTAATTTTTTTATAATCGTTGGTATTTCCGAATAAATATCTACATGTACCTTCCATTCATTTAAAATTGCAAATTCTTACTAAATAACTAATACTACGCAACTAATACTAATACTGCGCATGGTATATGAAGATCTTAGTAGTTTTATACTTACAATAATCGTTGATGATAATAGTTAGCCATTGTATTTTGTTTTTCCACAATTTCACCGCTTTTACTTTGTTATCGCATATATGTTTGTTTCTTATCGCTATATTCACACAAGTATCAATTCATGAATAGGTACGAATGATTTGACATCTTATTGAAAATATTATATTAAAGGTAATTTTTTTTTATCTATAGTTATCATTTGTGATTCAACTACGGCAGATAATATTTTTTCTAAATCAGTGTTGTCTGTGGGCAAAGCGCAGTCTCCGCAGTGTAGTGGCCCCTATCAGCCGTGATTGATCAGCTCTTCGCGAAACTGTGGTGGGTAAGGAGGATAAGACTGTTATATTTTCATGGATTAAACTTCTATATTTTATGTCCTTTTTTGTCTTAAAAATACAAGCATTCCAAGCAACCTTTACCCATTTATGAATGCAATATAAAAGTATGCTGCATAGATTTAACGTTCAGAATAATTTAAATTAAAAACACAAAATTCGCCTCTGTGTTGACTTTTTGTATCCGTTTAGAATAGGAACAATTCGTTCATTCCAATTTTAAATTGTAAGTGATAGAATAATACATGCAATTCATTCAATCGCAGATAAAAAATCAAAAACAGATTAAAAATACGTTTGATTTATTTTAACACTCGAATTCGTGCAGTTACTTAGAAAATAGAAAGACCTTTTTTAACGCAAGTAACGCGAAAATTCTGTTCCATTTTGAGAGAAAGCGATATTAAATCAGACCTTGATTCTTATGAACTCACTCTTTTTGTAACAGAAGCAAACGAAAAATGTATATTTGTAGGTAAATTAAGATATAATAGTTTTCAGATTCAATCCGAATTGTTCTTCATTAAGAACTAAATACCCGTACACGAACATTTCTATTCAACCCGCACCAATTGAACTGAACATTTTCAGTAATCTTGTAGCCTGTTACAGACTATCCAATTATTCCATGTTGTACAAAAGGCTGTACTGAGTAGACGGGATCTTATCTCAAAGACGAACTATTTCAATCTAATTTTCTTAAATATCGAAAGGTTTAGGTTAACTTACATCAATATAGTTGTTCATTTAAACATTCATACGCATTTTTACATGACACTTTCGATGTACAGCTGGAAAAAAACATGCGTCAGATTCATTACGTACATTGTAATAAGATCAATAGGAACTTAACATCACGCCTATTATCTCCGAGAGTTAGGCTGAGGAGTGTAGTACACTCCCTTCTCACGAGTTATGTTTACGTCCCATTATGTGGTGTATATTTTATTTACGTTTTGTGTTATACAAAATGATTAATTTGAACCTTACAATAAATTTTACATTTTACGTACGGTTACGTTACAATAGATTTTACTATAGAGATATATTGTAATAAGGAAATTTACACAATCATGTGTAAAGTGCACATCTCGTAATTCTAACCAACATTATTGATGACTAAAACAACCCCACCCGAGCCGTGGACGAAAATATGGAGTGGGGTCAAACGGTAACATTTAGACGTAGCTCCAAGTCCAAGATAACCGAGGCTTTAACCCTCAAATACCGACTGAAAACCGTGCAAATAAGGTTAAATTTCGCTTGGGATATTTTGTACCCAGCGTACAAGAAGTGGGTGTTGGAGGGTTAACCCCCCAGGTGGTTAAGCCGTTTTACCACGTTAGTCTGTGACGGTCGCCTGTAATTTTGGGCCTAATGCGACTATTCCTATTTCAAGTCACCCCTGGGGGCTTAAGAAGTGCCTGACGGGAGAGATAAGGTCCAACGACGGTAACGGCCTTGCTATGTATGCTCGTATAAGAATGGGGTTACGGGCGTAGGTGGAATCTATTTGAATAGCGTCGTGTGACGTTGCTTTGATAGTTTCAGTAGCGATTTTATCAGATTTCGGGGGTAATGTTCAACAGTGACTGTGTAATGGCAGTCTACCAACATAAGTGAGTTAACAATGTATGTATAAAATTTTATACATGCTTTAAAGTAAAATATTCTCAAATATAATTCATACGTATACAGTATGTGGAAAATCATAAATTTGTCCTAAGAACATATTAATATACGATTTTTTTTCACTATTCGCACATATGACATAACTAGTTCTTTTTCCCGTATAAGGTATTTAAAATTAGTGAAATACTAAATATTGTTAGTTTACTTCATATTTGGATTTAATAACACGCCTTAATTATATCAACATAAATTATATAATCGATTTTCAAAACAGAAAACATAAAGACACAAACACATTCGATCCACTACACGCTATAAAGTTGATTCCCTTTTAAATTAACCGAGCCCCGTCACAGGGCGAAGCGAACAGAGATAAAGGTGCACACAGATAAAGGTAAACACAAATAGGTGCGACCCGTCTCGAATATAAATCGGTGCAGTAAAAGTTCTCGCGGCTTAATTAATTGCGTTCAGATTACTGTGGGGGCGCTGTGTACTGCGCAGATTGGTGCCCGCTAGGCCTCCACCGTTTTGTGGATACGGCTTTATAATTTCATAGGAATAAAACGTGCTTCTAAATTTGAAAGTGATTTCCTTGAAATGCTTTTCTTTTTTTTTTTACGTTAATGGCTGCGCGTTTAAAGTTGATGTAAAGAAATAAATTTCGCACCGTAACAATGGCAGTCACAAGTGTCTGTAACAATTGTGCGTAATGTATTAAAAACAAAATATTTTGATTGAATGGTGGGGGCACTGTTACAGTAATTATATTAAACGTATCAAGTACGATATTACGGAAACCGAACGTTTACAAATAAAATTTCTACATTTCATAGAGCAATCAAAAGGCGAACAATGAAACCCACGCACGTATTAATATAGGAAGCACACAAGCGCCTCACCTGAACGGCTCAACAAAACCCAAAAATTAAACAACGTCCTTTGTTGGTGAAAACGCTAAATTGAGGAAATTTCCATCCATTCTCCAGCCAGGCGTCATCCGCGCCTAAACCCCGCTTCAATTTCAATAGCACCCCCAACACACACCCTACACCCTTTAGGACGCCCCCACCCTATGTCCGTCTCGCTTCTTCCCGCGTTTATCGCGGCAGTAAAACAGAGACGGAGCTACCTACAGGGCCGGTCCGAAAGTTAGACATATATTATTGTATTATACGGTCGTAGGTGGCCCCGGGGGTGAAGATTGATGCCACGGGCGGGGAGGGGGTAGTTTCGGCAACCCTATGTCGACGTAACGAAATTTGCGTCACGCACGCCTGTGTGTGTCGAACAACCTTACATTTCACCTCAACGAAATTACGTACAGGAATTAATTTTCAAGTTTCCAATAAGGGAGGAAAAATTGGATTCTGACAAGCAGTGGCTTCACTAAATTAAAAGCATGTAAGGCCTCTCGGCAATCCGCCGGTTCTTGAGAAAATTCGTTTTCCAAAAAGGTACTCACGAGAACCTGTATGGTTTCCCAGTTTCGTATGATCCACACTCAACTGATATAATTATATATGTTTACAACGTTTTAAAACCTCACCCATACCCCGATATGTTTCGCCGATACAATTATGTTCTTTTCTCTTAACAACGCCAGATAATTCGAATTTTAAATTAAAATGAAAAACAAACAGATGTCATCTTTAAGTTGAAACAAAACAAAAAAACTAGGTATAATTTATGATAATCTTTATCATACAACTTCAATAATAAACGTTAGTGTTACTTGGCATCTTTTATATATGTCAGACGTGAAATACGAAATCTGAACTATTAATATAAGTACGTCCGTGATCACTATTACAAGGTATGTATGTATGCATGTATGCATGTATGTATGTATGTATGTATGTATGATGTCTGTATGAATGTATGTATGTATTAATGTATGCATGTATGCATGTATGCATGTATGTATGTATGTATGTATGTATGTATGTCTGTATGAATGTATGTATGTATTAATGTATGTATGTATGTATGTATGTATGTATGTATGTATGCATGTATGTATGTATGTATGTACATTTGTATGTATGTATGTTTATACATATGTACGTATGTATGCATGTATGTATGTACGTATGTATGTATGTATGCATGTATGCCTGTATGCATGTACGCATGTATGTATGTATGTATATATGCATGTATGTGTATATGTACGTATGTATGCATGTATGTATGTACATATGTATGTACATATGTATGCATGTATGCCTGTATGCATATATGCATGTATGTATGTATGTATGTATGTATGTATGTACGTATGTATGCATGTATGCA
>DWJK01003963.1:0-12506 GCA_018248815.1 Croniades pieria auraria
TTCATTAGCCATTCTCAAGCCTTCACTCAAGTTTTATAAATTCAAGGTCATGTTATCACTGCTCGTTGAAATCTCTTTTTCAGTCGCGAAATTGTGGCGGCGACATTTGATAATTACCTTTAGATTAGTAGTAGTAAGGTTTGTTTTGGTTTCCTACTAGTCCATGTGCGTTTACATCCTTTATAAAAACCGCCTCGACACGTGCCCGCAGTACTCAAAGGATGCCTACGCGTTAATAAAAGACACCGAATCTTTTCGTGTTTACCGATTGCATGCGTGAATAAGAGATTTTCAGCCGCGAGTACAGGAACTGGGTTGCACTTTTTTCACCCGCGAATATCGAAAACGCGAATAAGGAAATCGTGAATAAGGAGCTTTTACTGCAGTTATTATTATTTTTGATACACAAGAGACTGTTAAGAGATTTGCCTCTGCCAAGTGAGGGTAGACTGCCAAGTCAGAATAAGCCGTTAAGAGCTCAGTCAATGAAAAAAAAATACGAATTTAAATTGATCACTACAACTTTTGTCTCGCAGCTGAAGAAATTACGCGACACCCAGGACATGAGCTACATCGCCAGCTACTACATCAAAACATTATTTCTGTGGAAATTTGTTGAAGTAGACAATTTTTTTTGGCAACGCGACGTGGCTGCCATATTCAAAATGATGCTACGCGAGCTTTACAATGCGCTTATCGAAAAGAAAATCGGCAACTTCTGGAACAGGAAAAACAATCTACTCAAAGGCGTCCCGGAGCACATTCTGAAAGGATACGCTAACAAATTGCAGAAACTATTGCTCCAGTTGGAAGACACTACAGACTACATGAGTGCTGCCAAGTTCCTGTTGACCACTTCAGAGTTATCCGAGTATGAAAGGCTGTTAGAGTCAACATAACTCAATCACTGCCAATTTGCATCTTTTCTCATTACATCGTGAACACATGCAATGTGGTATATAACAATTTCACCATTAATAATTCTTTTACCCTTCCCCTACTGGATATTGTCTAGTCTAATAATAACATTTAAGCCTATAATCCGAGGGCATAAGTAATAACGTAATTTCATATAAAAATATATTTTTTTACTGCGTAATACACTAACTTTTTATTGTGTAGTAATGAACGATTTTGTTAAAATGCCATTTATTTAAATATATAATAACATAAAATAAATAGTCACTTTTGTTGGTTTTATTTTATTTACAATACTAAAGGCAAAGGGTATTTTCGTCTTATAACAGTAATGTTATATCGCACATAGCATATAATCTTACTTAACGATTTTTTTTAATTTTTCATGTCAAATTTATTTTTCTTTAAATATTGTATCTTAAATAAATGAACGAACGAACGAATTCCACAGATGTATAAATCCAAAAATTTGTAACATATACAATTGATATTTTATAATTGATAACGTGTATAATTAAATTCGTAATGAAACGTTAACATAGTTTCAAATTTTCCTAACATGAAATTCCTACTAGTGGCTCAGAGTCTGTATGTCCCCGTTCCATGCGCAGTAGGCTCACTGCATATTCCTAGGTAGGACGTACTATGTAACTGGTTAAACGTCTAAGTTTACTGCACACCTCTGTCTACCTCTTCGGGTATTGCAAGCGTGATGTTAAATAACAGATTGAAACTAGCGGATGCCCGCGACTACGTCTGCGTTCTTGATAATTTGAACAATGTATTTCATGTGCAGAGGAAAAAACATTAAAAAGGTAGCAAAATTTTGCTTGTAATATTTATTTGTGAACAATGTAATTAGTTTCATTTTTGGAGCTAAAATACATCGTTTGTGGGTTAATAATGCGTGAAGAAGTCACGTATAGATAACCGTCGCTGAACGCGTAGTGCTCGTAAAAATCGTTGTTTCTTAAAATATTATTAACATTAAATTGGCATAAATTTATATTTAAATAAGGGCCAAGTGCCTAAGAAGTAACTTGACTGTCTTAATAAATTACTTGATTGAAATCTATCAGTTAGTTTTTGCGCGCACAACGGCAGACTTCTTCAATTTTATTTAGATAGATTATCGATGTCATAATTTAAACATATTTACTTTTCATTAATTTTTTTATTATCAATCCAAATTCACTCTTTTTTGAGTTTACTGCAAGACTTGCTATGAATTTGATAGTTGACTTGATTGGTCGGTTCGATTGACATTTTTACATAAAATCTGATATATTTAAGTTGTGAAATACAGTCAGCATAATAATTATGTAGGAAGGGACTTTTGCCTACGTAAAAACACTTAGAATAAATGTCCGTAAGAATTAAATCATAGATCGAAAATTTTATGCGAATGATTTAGTATGTAAAATATATGCACATATGTATATTCAAGAGTACACTCATTTGTATTTATTATCTATGACAGGCTCTTTAACAATTTCTTTCAAACTTTGTCAAGTCAACAGCAAATATAGTACCTTATCTATGGTCATAAGAACAAAAATATGAGTAGTAGCGCTTTTTCGTTACTTTAGCAGTTTTTCAGAGAGAATTGATAAGTTTTGTGACGGCAATATCGACGCGCAGTTCTGGTAATATATCGTTTAATTGAATTTCAATTATGACATTACTATTAACATCTGATTAGTCTGATAGTCCTGAGTTGCTGAATCACAAATGACATGTCCACTTGAATATCACTTACCAGCGTAGATTGTTTTGACTTTACTGCTTTTCTGATGCGAGTTTTAAAGTTAACCTTAGGCACGCCAACTTTTGAAAGGATGTTCGCTATTTGAGATTTTTTTAACCTTTATCGGTTTCATGAGAGCAAGATGAGCGTATGTTTTACTTTAAGTAGTTTCGAAACTTTTGATAGATTGGTTTTACTCTAAATATTCCCCGAATTAACTGAATGGTTTTTGTCCCACACAAAAACCGCAAAAGCAGCAGGCAAACTCAACGAATGGGATACTGCTGTTGAATGGAAATAACAATTATTCACCAGAAAGTGTTCGTTGTTACAATGAGCAGTCGGGACAGCTGGGTGCCGGTGGTGGCGGGCATAGTGCTTGGTGCCGGGCTTCTGTTTGCACTCTACCACGTGTTCCTCTCTGAAAAAGAGCCCAAGCAGGAGAACCAGCAGATCGGAGTCCCGTACACGTGTTCTTGCAAGTCTGGCACTCAAAATCCTGTGCGTAATTTTGAACTATTGATGTGTAGATGGATTTTATAAGATAGCAATAAAGGACAGTGAAAAATTTCTATAACGACTAGCCAATCACAATTATATGGTAATCGATTATAATAACATCGAGTTAGGCAAAATTAATACAGGGTTATCAGGGGAGATAAGTCTTTAAATATAAACAGGCGATGCGCTAGTTGTTGATCTGAAACTGGATTGAACACTGCATAAGAGCGTAAGGTTGACGCTGATATGACCACACTTTTGCAGTAAGGAGAAAACCCACTTTATATTTGATTCGCTCACAATAGTTTATATTTATTATTATTGCAGTGTCGCATTCACGATGGCAGGAGAAGATAAACTGGGCATTCATAGCAAAGAAAAGAAGGAAATAGACATTTTATAGTTGTCATGTCAATTGAACTGTTGTCAGATTTTGTGAAAATTGTGCTGCGTGAACATGGTGGCTTAAAAATTGTTCGTGATTTTTTATTTTATAAAAATGTAACAAAATTCCATACTTTCGCTATGGAGCGCTCATCTACTTGATAAAATGCCATGTGCAATCATAAAGATAACATGTGTGACTGGTAAGTTGTTTATAAATACATATTTGGGTTTACCAACATCACATAATTGCGTTTTCCGTACTGTACGTGGTAATCTACAAACAAATACTTGTCACTTTTCGCAGAAATAAATAAATATTTATCTCTCTCTCTCTCCTGTCGGTCCCTCATTACTGAGGATCGTGATCCCATAATTATTTTTACCATATACAAAAATGCAACGACTCACAGTAGTACCAGCTTATAGATTTACATTGTAATATAATCAATAGATTTTGGCTAAACGAACATTGAAAGTGTACAATAAGTCTTCTTCAGTTATTCTAACTGTTTGTCCGAAGATATTTTTTGTTTGTATGCATTATAGATAGTATCAACGATCTTTTTTAAGAATTTACTATAAGTTTAAAACGGAAGGTTTTTTTCAGTGCCGAAGAACTAGAAAGGCGCGAGAGGGCAAAAGCTCAAGAACTTGATAATGCGATAGCGTCTCTGCGTACACAGTCCGGACAACCGTCGCTTTTCAGAAGATTTATCGATTTCTTGAGTGGTTGGGGAAGGTCTTTGCTAGGTTCTGGAGGTTCTGGAAGTTCTGGGGGAGATTCCAAATGGCCGTTAATTGGGGGTGCGGCTTTGTTGATTGGCCTGGTCGGATTTATATACAAGAGATTCGGAGACAAACTATTCAGTTTCAGAAAACAGGGCAAACCCGACCCATGCGACGGTTTCTTCACCGGAAGCAGGAATTACGTAAGTTGTAATGTACCTAGACTCTTCAAAACAAGGGTGAATAGTCCTATAGTATGCAAGCGCGCTCCATCTTAGGACGCATCAGCGCTTTCCATCAGGCGGGATCGCGGTCAAAGGCTAGCTTATCAAATGATAAAAAATGTAGACAAACTGATTCGCCAAGTACACAGCTAAGATAATGTTATTCCCATATCATAGAGACATGTTGAAGTAGTGACGTTTGGGAGACCGAATGGTTCCTACTCGTTCATTCATTACAGAGTGAACTGTAACTCATATTGAAATTTGTAATTGGTTGAAAGCTATTTCACGTTCGTTCAAGTATTTTGATATTCAAGAATCCATGGCCTGTCGTCTTCCGATCGTTCTAAAGCCGTATCTTGCTCTATTGGTTTTATCTAAGGTTTTAATATGATTCTTGGTATTTCATTGTTAAAGTATAATATTTTTTTTTCAGCTACCTCCCACCAAGCCAGATACACCGTGCCATTGCAATAGTTAAATCTTATTAGATAACAATAAATTTATAAAATATATTGAGTTTGCTTATTCACTCAACGCCATCGAACATTCATACGACGCGGGGTAATAGTGCTTGCAAAAAGAGAAGGGTAGATCGAGGGGGAGGGTTAACTGCCCTTCGTGTTGAAATACTACTATTTATCTGGCGAACATCTGGGAACGAAGATATACCAAGTGTCGAAAAGGTAGACAACTTTTTGGCATATAAAACAGTTTATTTTGATCATAGCCGTGCGTGCGTGGGTCGCAACGATTAGTTGTGTGGATCATTATTGAGAACCCCCAAGTAGCATATAATCTAATCATGAACAAACTGATATATTATTTTCGATGCCAACATTGAAAGCCAAAAAAAGGTGGTGTGCTCCACTACACTACGGCTTTCACAGCTGTCGATTTCGATGAGATTTTGTTTAACATTTGTTTAAATGCTCGGGAAGGACGAACTGTGTTTTATTGTACTTCTTTTATTATAAATAGGAGGGAAAGAGGACAAATTTATTTTTTATAATACTTTGACAGAGCAAAGGTTTTTAATTTAATGCGTAGGTATTCAAGAGTGATATGAAGTAATTATGTGTCCAATATTTCTTTATAATACTCACCAAATGAAATTATTATCTCGAGTTCAGACTAATTCATAGACGAAATATAGAATATCGCATAACAGGAAGGAATGAAGGTATTAAAGGTCAAAACTACAACGGAAAATTATCTAGATTTACCAAGCTGCACTTGGCTATGTTGGCAAACTATAGTCAAGCCTCTTCAAATTCTGAGAGGACATCCGTTCCCAATAGTGAAACAGTACAACAAAGCTGATGACGATGACAGTAGTTTTAGGCTGGTTCCAGGTATTGCATTTTAGGAAGAGGTCCTACGAAGATATTATGCTGTTGGTGACGAAAAATAAAAGCCATATAGAAACAAAATATATTTAATACCACCTTTCATTTTTACAAATTAACCTCGCAACTGCCTCGGTCGGTTCGACTGTGAGTAATAATAATGATCCCGGGAGCGGCGAGCCAACACAACCGACGTAACGCAACGCTCCGAGTAACTTTAGTGCCTTAAAACAAGGAACGTTAGCTTATATATCGTACAAGACAACTTATTTCCATACATAGGCACACACGAGCGGCTCCGAATTGCAGAGACAAAATGGCGCCAAACAAAACAAGATTGCGCCATTTTTATCCCAGTAACGGCCATTTTTAAATCGTTTCTTACATAACCCAAATTTACACGAACCCATTCAACTCAAAACATAGTATCTAACTCTTAAGTAGACTTGATTCATTTTCAAGAATATACGAATAAAATAAATAGTCTTTATAAAATAAAAATCTAGAATATCAAATATAATTTTACTTTTCTCATAGTTTTTTCGTTACGCCGACACACGGACATCGAAACCGCTCGCGTGGTACGCGTTAAATCTAGAAATATTACAAAAATAACTAGATACCTAAATATTCTGAAACTGATATGCTTTACGCGGTGTAACTATGCTCGCTCTCTCGCTCTTTTACCATCGGTCACAGTCAACTTACAAATGATAAATAGAAAAAAAAAACGGATTGAAGTTTCAAAAATCAGTCGACGGACGCGAGCAAGTTACACCACTCCCACGCCCACGCCCACACCACCGACCCGTCTCCGTGCTTCAGTTCACGCGAACGTCGCTGGCGGCGACCAAACAAATTCATTCTCTGGACCGCGAGCCACATCGCCCGCGGTCCATCCGCCCGCCCTATTGCACGTTACTTACATTATTATATTATATGGTTTATCGCATCAACAGGTACATCTGACAAATATTATTATTATTATTTATAAATTATTAGTTATTTAAACTCGTACATTACACGAAACAGCACGACGGAACTCGATTTAGTCGCTTATTATCAATATCATCACTAACAATATAAAATACGACGCTTGCGAATGTCCAACTTGGTACGACAAGACGTACCAGTGAGGAGTCGGGCCCACGACGCTCGCCCTACGCCCAGTGGTCATAGGAATGTAGCCTCTACGGCCGCGGTGTTTATATATCAATTTGAAATAAAATGGCAACACAACAATAATCAAAATAATTTCTGCAACAATACTTATCGAATTGTTATATTATATGAAATATCGAAAAACAATGTGGAGGTTCTTGTCACGTTAGTACAATATACCCATTTAATGCCTGTTAATAGAATCTGGTGGAAATTTAACTTTTCAAATTGTTCTTCAATATTCCTCACAAAGTATGTACGGTTTTAACGAAAGATGATTTACAATGTTAATATTTTGTTGGTATAAGTGAGGCTTTATGAATTATTCATATTCTTATTTATCTAATTCTGTTTCATAATACGAGATATAAAAATGTGAAAAAATATTTTTCAAGGTTTACAAGAAACTGGAATTTAAGAATTAAGAAGAAATTAAAATTTAAAATTTATTAATGTAATGGTTATGATAAAATCAACAACAGAAAGATACCTTTTCATTACATTGGCAACACAGTTTGGAAGTAAAATAACTGAATGTCTGAAAAATTTTTGTCTGACAGATAACAAGTAAATCGATTTGTGATAAAAAAGACATTGAAGTTTTTATGATAACAACGATTTAAAAAATATTACATAGCAAATTTTTTCTCCAGAATACCAGTACCAGTACCAGAATATAAATAAAGGTTGTGTAGAAACATCATTTTTTGAATTACCTCACTCCATCAACAATATCAGTGAGAATTATTAAGTAGATACTATATTAAGCACGTACCGCCTTACATCTAGCGTATAACAAAGCGTCAAATTCACGAACAAGTGTGCGGATATCGATAAAAGCTTTATGATAACATTTAAGAAGTACCACCAATAATCACCAAGAATAATAATTGAGGTATTATTCTTAAAAATTACTGTCAATATACCCATGTGCACAGCATCCGTTCTGGCCAAACGACGCGAATCCAATTCGCGTCCGGGGGCGGAATCGAAAAAAGCGATATCTAAAAAAGAAAATTCCCACCAACTCTAAACCCACGTAGTCTTAACGAGTACGACCTAATTTCTTTACAACGAGTCACAAAAAACATGAACCAATGCTTGTAAAACTACACAGATTGTACTAATTGTATATGTTAAGTTATTGTCCCGCGAGGAAATAGTACAGTGTACGCCTAGCTCTAGCGTTTGGCATCCATTTTATATTTTAGACCACACACTTGCTAAACTGTTATGTTCACAATACCAGTTCTTTATTTAAATTCAGTATTTTACAATGGTTTTTTATAAAATATCAAAATATCTATTGGTGTGATGTGTAAAAAAATACAACATTTTTTTGTTGTATATTACACTATGTGAAGACATGAGTGGAGTTTTAATATGTCGTGAAATATAAAGTACAATGGAAGTAATTTAATATATTGTATACACGACTCGGGTGCATAGAAAAAACAACAAGAGGACTACCGGTTTCCAAACGAATCTTAATCTTTCCGAGCACTACGAACTCACACTAACATACTCGACCAAAGTGTGTGAAAAATGTAGTGTGGGTGTCAATTGAGCTTAAAGCAATGAAGCGACTACTTGAAATGAATGACTAAAGCGTAACACGAGGAAATACTACTGCCGGTTACGTTTGGACGGACATATAATTGCTCAATTATATTTGAGAAAAATGAAAAAATTAGAACTATTGTATTTATGGGACGTCAAACATTTTATGTTATCCACTATGCCTTTAGAGATATGTACTTTGGATTCACGAACGAACGACAGGAGAGAACGAATATTCGTTCGATTGTAATCGATTGCACTAATCGAATGATTACTCGATGGTTTTAATAAAGAAGAACGAGAACAGATCGGACAAGAGAAAGCATGCATTTATGAACACTACGTGGACTCGATCGAGGTACGTGTACGATTTTTTTCTATCATTCGATCAAAACAGCACACAATGTTTATGTCGATTCGTCACAACATATTGTCTGACTGAGACGGGGCATTTTGGGCTAATAGGATTTCTTTTTGAACTTTCAGTATCAATTTAGAGACTGTTCTAGATATCACGTGGGGATAACAGAGGTTCGGTCTGGACGGGCACTCCAGAAACATACGGGAGACCAGCAGAGCACCGCCCGCCGGTTCGAACAGGACTTTTCTTGTTATTTAGCAATGCAGTATAAATTCAAACGTTAACAGTTTCAAATGTTCCAAGTTCAGACACCAACATTTAACAGTTACACGTAATGGAAGAACATATTATACAATCGCGAAATGGACATTAATCATCTGTAAATAAGGTTTAATTTTAAATACTCTTTTTTGGCACTGATTTTATATAATTATTGTTTAAATTGATTTTTGTATTATCAATAGTCACAACGGGTTCGAAGGGGCCGTGCGTAGATTACGTCACACAGAAGATATCATTATTTACCCCATTTATCCCCTTCCCCCAGCGCTCTACCATCCCCTACAATACTCATAGTAATGAACAACTATTTTAAACCCTTTTTCATAAGTCATAACTTAAATTCTGATATTCATATAACAAACTGATCAATTTTACTACACAGCTAGAAATGAACCTATTATAATATTTTCATCAAAGAATACTGTATTTTAATGTTTTGATGTATGAAGAGGCGACATACATACATCCCTCTATCACCAAGATGTCCCATCAAATATGTTACAATAGACACTAGAACAAATGTAAAACGACCAATGGTACTTTGCATTCACGTATTTTGGCCATTAATGTACTGTGACGTCATATCGAAGTCTAACACCTCCTCGACGCTCTAACCCCTCCAAACATGTGACGTAATCGATGCACGGGCCTTCACTCATCACACACATTTAATAGAGGAAAAATTGTCACTTCTGATTCAGCTAAATGATAGTAAAAATACAAGTATTTACAATATCAATACCCTGATGATAATATTATCCGTGATATAAATTAAACCCCCTTACATACAACTATATATATTTTTTAATATACTTATAGAATACACGTTATAACTTTATTTACAAAAATATCTATTATCGAATACAATATTTAAACGCATGATTTCTTGATGCAATAATGGTTATTCTGACGATAGATTTTATTAAAAACACCGTTTATAGTATCCACCGTATCTTAAAAGTGGATGTATTTTATCTTCTCTTGTTGTATTTTTTTGTATTTTTAAATGGGAGCACGGATGAATCGAACGTACATTTATTTTCGTAAGCCACTCCCAAACCTCTTCAACTCTTAACATATCAATATCTATGAGAAGTGTTGAAAAGTATGAAAAGTATTTGTATTGTATTTGTGGGTTCCGAAATGTATCCACCCGGTATATATTTTGTATACCACGATTACGTTTTTATTTTCATGTCACAATAACCAGTATTTAACGATTCATTTTCTATTCAGTTCTGATCGCGACAAACACGATGTATTCATATCGAATGGGTTAAGTTATCTTAGTAATACAATTATCATTTAAGTTTTGTATGTATGCATGTATGTATGCATGTATGTATACATGTATAAAGTTCAGATTTACAACTAGTCGTGTTATTTAGGTTTTTTAAAGACATTTGTAATTTGAGTTTATCTATCATCTGATATCGACGGTAGTTTGTAGGAGAGAATACACAATACAACTAAAAGTATGTGTATTTTTAATGTATACTTTTTAAATGACACATCTTCAATATTTATTTATAAGAAATATTTGATTTATTTTTGACTAAAAATCACTGCTCTTCCACAGTTTAATATTCTAAATAATTTGACTAGGTATACATCAGTTTTTCATTTGTATTAAATTTCTTTTAATAATGTGTTGTATGAGGACTACGATGGTGCTTACGTGTGACGGACTTGTTGACGCTCATATGGAATATGACGTTCAGTTTGTATAAAATTTTTATATTTAAATATTTTCAAAGGGGAAATTGTATCGTTATTGGTGGTTCTCATAGGTCAGTTTCTAAGAGAAATATATGTGAATAATAGAGAAGAATTATATACGTACAGATTAAAGTAATTATACAATTTTGTTTTTCGGTTTTATTCACTAAATATAAAGTCGTTTTTGACCTAACTATCATAGTTAATAAAATTATAATCAGTACATAGTACAGTGTTGCCACTTTCGAAAAATACAAAATTTACTTTTATGATAGCTGTAAAAGTACTACCTTAGAACGTATTCAGTACACATTATCCGAACTGGCAAGTTATGTTATAATACTGTGATTAAATTATAAATATTTTTGAAATCGATCAACTTAAAATAACAATATTTACACAACATCACCGGAGCGCTCGCGGCCACCAATGGAAACGACTTCAGTCCACTCCATCTCACGCACACGTCGGCGAGACGTGCCTCACAGCGAGCGGGGCGAGCTCTGCGACGTACTAGAGTTCACCTCCGCGAAGAAACGGTTCGTTCAAACGGCGGCTCGGGCGCCCGTCACGGCTTCTTGTCGAACAGCGGCAGCTTGGAGCGCACCGCGCCCTCGCACACCAGCAGGCGCTGCGCCGCGTGCCGCACGTCCACCAGCAGCTCGGCGCCGCCCGCCCCGCCGCCCGCCCCCGCCGCGCCCAGCCGCAGCCGCCGCCCGCGCACCACGTCGCACTTGAAGTCGCCGCCCTTGCGCTCGAAGTACTCCACGATGCGCGAGATCTGCGCCGAGCGCGCGCGGCCCGGCCGGTCGTCGTACAGGCTGTCCGAGCCCAGCGACGCCACGTCCTCCGAGCTGTCCGTGTACACGCTGGACGTGCGCTTGCAGGCCGAGGCCGGGCGCGCGGGCGGCCCGCGCGGCGCGCAGCAGCAGCGCACCAGCACGTGGTACTCGCGCGCGCCCTCCTCCGCCTCCGCCTCCGCCAGCCCGCACAGGAACGGCGAGCGCTCCTCGCCCGCCTCGTCCTCGCCGGCGCCGGGCCCCGCGCCGCCGCGCCGCAGCGCCCGCTCGTACAGCAGCACGCAGTCCGCGCAGGCGCGCAGCGGCGCGCGCTCGCCCTCGTCGGCGGCCGCGCGCTCCCCGTCGCGCCGCCACCAGCGGCAGCGCGCGCAGCCCATGAGCGAGCAGGGGCACATGGCGCCGTAGCCGGCGTGCGCGCACAGCTCCTCGTTGGCCACCGAGAAGATGCCGCTCTCGCAGGAGCCGCGGCGCCGCAGGTCCGCGCCCGTGTCGGGGAAGGGCGCGCGGCGGGCGAGCGGCGGCGAGGGCGGCAGCGAGCAGCAGCGCGGCTCGTCGGGCGGCGCGGCGGCGAGCGCGGGCGGCGGGTCGCCGCTGGAGCAGCGCTGGCGGTCGGGCGCGGCGGGCGCGGGCTCGAGGATCTTGTGCACGCCGCGGAAGGTGTGCAGCGCGCGGCGGGCGGGGCGCGGCGCGGCGTGCGCGTCGCGCAGCAGCATGATGTGCGCGAGGCGGTGCAGGCGCGCCAGGCGCGGCGGGGCGGGCGGCGCCCAGCCC
>DWJK01003964.1:0-12506 GCA_018248815.1 Croniades pieria auraria
ATATCCCTAGACGGTGTTGATGTGGTTATATACGACGACCATGGGCAGTAATCGATGGATTAACTTTAATAGTTGACTAATTGGTTTAAAAACAAACAATCGTTACATGTATGTTTTAAAATTATGCGGAAACATTTGAGATACGGATGCACGTAACATTTGATGCATTTGTCCGGTACAGCTGTAAATAATTACCATCTGAAGAGATGGATCCTCCGTCGAGCGTCTCCAAATAATGCGGCTTGCAGAGGACGCGGTCCTCGTGGAGAGCGAACTGCTCCCCGGTAGAGAGCTGGCGGCCACACGCATCGCAGGCGAAGCAAGCGAGGTGGTACACCTGCTCGCGCGCTTTACGCACCCAGTCCGACGACGAAATGCCGCGGCAACACTTGGAGCATTTTGCGCCGAAACTCCTGCGACCAACCACGTTCAAATCAGTCACGCCGGGGAACGCACTGAAAATCCTCGTAAATATTTATTAGAACTCAATTACACATCAGCTCCTTTCGTGAAACGAAGAAAATTATGAAGAATTACGCTAGCATGTTCTCCTTCATCAACATCATCATCACCCTATCTCAGCTCACTACTGGACATAAGTCTGGACATAAGCCCGGGCATGAGGGGTATTAAGGACAAACATTTTTTTTTAACTGGAAATAACACAGTAATATCTGTAACAAAACAATGTTGGTTAACCTTAACGTCAATGTACCCATACGACGTAACATGTAACTAGAACGAAGACAATAATTCCTGATGCAGATCGAAGAAAGCAACGGCAGGACCGCTGCGAGCTGATCACGGCACCATAACGAAGTAGATGGGCGGAACAAATTGCTTACAAATTCGCTATTGTCTTTATGCAGTAATAAAATAAAAAAATTTGCAAAGCAGTTATATATACGCCGGCGCGGAGTGCGTGGCGGCACCGCGGTGAGTTGGCCGATAAATTGTATTTATAGAATTCGTGTTCACCTCCTACAGTACAGCCGATCAAAATGTCAAATAAAACTTTATTTAATCATTAGCAGCGATGAACGCCAAACGCCACCATGTTCGAGACTTGTACGGACAGCGCTGAATGTAAAACCAGTATTAGGTATACAGGTGAAAAAACGTAACGTCACGCCTGTAGTTCCCGAAGGGGTAGGCAGAGAAGTGCAGTACACTCCCACGTTTCACCAGTTACGTTTACGTCCCATAGAGTAGGTGGTGAGCCTATTGCCATATACCGAGCACTGATCCAGATTCCGAGTCACTACTAGAAATTCTAAATTAGACAAATCCAATTGACTGCCTCGTTGGTCGAGTGGTTGCAAGCGCGACTGCCGACCGAATCTTCTAATTTAGAAATTTCAGTAGTGACTCGGAAATTGAATTTGCGACCGATGTATGGCTCACCACCTATTTCATAGAACTTAAACGTAACTGGTGAAACGTGTGAGTGTACTATATTCCCCTGCCTACATCTTCGAGGGTAACAGGCGTGATGTTACGTTACAAAAATATCCCAAAGAAGAAATATGAAAGAACAAAAATGAACAAAGAAAAACAAAAATAGCCTATGACAAGAGCCCTTTTGTATATAGTAACTGCTGTAGATTAATAAAACATATATGTATGTATGTACATATATACCGGTAAATATATTATACTTATACAGATATATTTATTTTACATCCAGACACATAAGAAATACTGAGCTCATCACACTAACATTTTTTCGGGTTTGGAATCGAACCCTCGTTCATGACTTCACTATCCACTGGTGCAGCAGTCCAGTCAAATAAACATAGCCTTTAACATTAGGGCTGTATAATTTCATGAGTTCGAGTAAATATGGAACTTCTCTTTGAAATAATAATATTATCGTTAGTCGTGCACTTTACATTTTGTATGGTATGGTATACCTTGTTACTGTGTATTGGTAATTTATGTCTAAACTATTTAGTTTCAATATAGTTGTCAAAACATATCAATTTTTAGTTGTTAGGCAAAGATATTTCAAAAATTAAGAAAAGGCTGACAAGTATCCTTTAAATTACTATCATCAGCCTGTTTAAGTCCATTGCTGGGCATAAGCCTCTCCTGAGGGGTTTTGCCTATAGTCCCCACTCTAGACATACGAGCTGCGGATCGCAGGACACGGCTTCTCGCGACCCCTACGCCTCTGCCTGTCGGCGACCGGGGCATTTAGCCCTGCCTGTGCAAGACGCGCCATTCCAGCACCGGATTAAGTCGCCTCTTACGACTATCCGTGTCCCGGCGCGGAGTTGGAAGATATGTTCTCTCTCCGCCCCGAAGAGGATAACATACACCCATGTACGAGAATTAATACATATTAGCTTACATTATAACATTGATCTGCGTATAGTATATAGAAGTTTTAACACTCTTTAATCAATTCCACGTTGCCATATCCTACGGAGAACTGTAATTTTTTCCTCGGTATTGCACAATTAATTACTACAAACGATATTATTATGAATTAAATGCTGTGCTCGTGACGGTGTAGTCACATTGCACATCCTTATAGATGCTGCGGCCCTGGGTCACATCAGTACTTCATTTCAGTACACTTTTTTGTGGTCAGTGAGAGGAATACTTTTATAACAACGATTTTGTTGTAGAACACAAAGTGAGAACTAAAAGCAAACCTGGATACGAACTGTTAGCGAGTTTGGAATCAAAATAGGCATTAACTGCAGGCAAGGCGAAGTAGAGCGCCGGCAGCGGCCGCGGCGAGGCGCAGCGTACAACGGTTTATCGTTTATCTGTAGAGTGTATGGCCGTCGATAGTTTTACAAGTTCTATCAGTTTTTATTACACTCGGAGCGCCTCGCGTGCCGCAGCTGGTGTCGCTCCTATCCTTCCGTTCGCTGCAAACAAAAATAACTTGTTTGCGAAATACTGATATTTAATTATAACATCTACTATAAATAACGTGGGCTAATTTATACCCTCAGCTATTTGGTATGTTGCATGTTCTATGTGACGCCGGACAGCTACCGGGCCCACGGCGGCTCACGATACCGCTACTTTGAAATAATATTTTAAGTATCCCGATAAATATTTTAAGGATCATTTACAATGAGCTTATTAAGTTCATTTGAGCTATGAATGAAACATGTAATAACTTTAAACTTATATTATAGTGTACATCAGCCGAATGACTGTACAAGTACCGTGAGAACTGCATACTTCGTTAATCATATTACATGATATCACGCCCGTGTTTCCGCGAAGGGATAGGCAGAGAAGTGTAGGGACACTCTCACGGTTCACCGGTCATGGTTCCCACTGTAGAATGTGATATAAAGTCATATTACTTAATACAAACTTCGAGGTAATATTTGAATATTTTAAACGGAATTTTAAAATTCTGATACATAAATCTTTACTTGGATGTATAAAAAACTGTTCCAAGAACATTGGATATTACACCAAATTGGGAAAGAGATGGAAATGGTGCTATGGCAGAGGACTACGTGCACAAGGGGTCGATGCCGGGCCGATGATAATGGTGATGAAGACAAGAGACGTGTTTAACGGTTTATTGGGCATGCTGCCAGTCGCCGCGCCTCGCAGTGATCTGTGGATGCTAGCTGTGGGTTAACGGCGACAGTGAGCAACGTATGCCTTGTCATATTAGGGCTAACCAAACTCGTTCTAAACCCTCTAGATAGTATCATGACACTGTGTCACAGGTACTATGTTTAATCTTTAATTGTACTCTACTTCATTCTATAAATTTACACACTGGAAAATTTGAAATTATTTCTAATCATTTCATCTTTATTATCTCATCTAACTAGTTGTCACTTGCGACTGTCCTCACTTTCTTATGGAAATGAGATAAAATCATGGCGTAAAAAGTATCTCATCATCAAATCAGATTTATGATCGCTTGACGGTAACTCTACAAAAATGTAGATAACGAAGCAAGAACGAAAAAGAGTGTGGAATTGTCCGTCAAAGATATAAAGGGCACTGAGTTGTCTGTCTGTAAGCGCGAGAAATGTGCGTCAACGGTATTGCCGACACGAGTCTTGCTGTCGTCGAGGAAGCGCGAGGCGGTCCATTTAATTTAAATATATCGCACGCCGCGTTATTCATTAGCAATCAAAGCAATTCTCAAAAATCTTTGCTCAAACATAGACATAACATCCGTATCGGTAAGTTTTATTTAAACTAATATCCATCGCCTACGATTTAGAAAATCTTTTTCTTAAGTTCAAACGTTTATTAACATGCTATTAAAACTGATACATAGGCGGGTCTTCATTTATTTTTATGTTCACTGATCTCTATAACTGTTAAATCGATTTTGAGTCAATTCTCATCGGCAGGTAGACTTTCCAAGAGTGATCTAGATTAGAATCAAAATGATATTCAGAATCGGAATGGCAGTCGCGGAAATTGGCTGGTATGACAATGCCAATAAGATATAAATTAATAAATATTTTCGGACAGTTTCACACACGTCCATCTCATCCCAAAATAAAGTACACACAAACCATTATACACTTTGTGCATTCACCATAAGGTTACCACACACGTGATAAACTACAGATACACGTGCATATACTAGTGTGGATATTTTTTAAGCCATACATAGGACATACATATAGCCATCATACAAATATGCGTCCTGGATCGGTATCAAACTCACGATCTCCAGCTCAGCAGTCAGATTTAGTAACAACTGGACCAATGAGCCAGTCAAAGAGAGGTAGAGAGATAACTATCTAAGGATAGTCTCTTCAACACTCACTGTACCCGAAATTACTGGACACAGCAATAAGAAATTTGATTATTTTGATTTCTCATTGTACAACACTTGAAAATCTGATATCATGTACTGTCATTTAAGGGATAGAAATTTATATGAAAAAAAATTTCATTGATTGCAACAACTAATTATTAACATCACTAACAATGAAACAAGTACTTCGAATAACTTTGACCATGAACCAAAACCATCGGACCATTTTCACCAAGATATTTTAAGTGCTATACAATAACATCATACATCATCAATCTATCTCACTCCGCTGCAGGATTTAGCCCTCACCATGAGCGCCATCGCGCCTTGCCCTCGACTGGCCGCGTCCAGTTTCTGCCTGCGGCCTTTCGCACAATTATTTGCACTAAAGTAAATAGCATTACCACCGTATTATCTTTCTGAACGCCAATCCTAATCTGTGGTGAGAACGCTGCTGTTGGGTACGCCTCGCGTTCACTACTAGATATGCATACAAGCTTGTATTGTATTTTTTGGTTTCAAGATTATACAAAGGAGACGTCATTAACAGCTGCTGTTAAACAGTCCATCTCTCTGAAGACTAGATACCTTCTTGTAACATGGCTATAAGATACAAATTTTATCTCAAGATCCCTGTTACGACACTAACTTTATTTTAATCAATTAATTTACTCTGTTTCAACAAATTTAACGTAGTCCATGAAACCTTCTTAGCTGAAGTAAAAACCCCACCTACAAGGTTATAGTCATAAGCAATTGGAAAAATATGAGAAATCTGAATGTATTAATTTTGCTACGAAAATATAATAGCAATAATGAAGCGCGTACATACATACATATATAATGCGCATGTGCAATTGCCGAGCAGCAGAAAAACCTGGAACTATTGACAAAATAGGTCAGAGAATGGTTGATGAGAGAGTCGGAAGTGTCCGAAACCGGCACACGTGTAAGAAGATAATGATGAATATAAAACAAGCACATCGGTCTGCATGGTTACAGGTATTCGGCACACAGTATTCTTTGCCTACCCCGTAAGAATATAGTAAACAATGAAATTAATGAACGGCTGCTGCGACCGACACTAGCACAATGATCACGTTAAACATTGCGACCCTATGCCGTGTAATTTCTCTCTAAAGCTGTCTGAAGCTAAGGCTAAGGGCCTGCGATCAATTCTTGTACTTCATTTACGGAATGGTGGGCGGCCAGCCCCTTGTCTATAGTCTCAGGAATCTTTAATATTCTCTATAACATATGCCAAACCATATATTTCGCTGTAAACAAGTACGTATAATATTTTATACACTTAGTGTTTTATAAACAAATTAAATAAAAGTACCGCGCGAATGCAAGCAAAATATTCACTTAGGAAAAATATTCACATCGGCCAACTGTGGATCAACAGATTTCAAACACTTTAAAGAACATTAACTGCCATTTTACATAGGATGATATTTTATCTTAAAACTAACATAAATTTGGGCAAACAAAGGGTACGCACCAGGATTTTAATCTAGGAATCTTCGAATGAGAAGGTTTTTTCTAAGCTCCTACGTTATTAACTCATCGGACAGCACTATAAAATAAAATTATGAATTAAATATGAAAAGAAGCAAAGAGGCAGTGGGGCTTCAATTTTCTTGGAACGCTATATTAGCGAACGATCCTGAGACTCCTACGTCGGTATTCCTATCTGGTTTATTGGAAACACGGGGAGCTGCTTTGATTCATTATGTCCCGTTTATTTCTAAGGCGTACTTTTTAAGGGGTTATTCAACTCTGGAAATGCTGTTAAAAACACATAGTCAATCATTATCGATTGAAATGCATACTTGAATTCTTCCGAAGCAAGGCGTTTTTGACATTCCTTTAGATTGATTAAACAAATTAATTTCAAATTTTCGTTAACGTTTGGTACTGGAATGTTAGGAGTGTACGCAAAGAGTTCCAACCTTTTAATTTAAAATAACGTCTTACCTGCGTCACTAGAACATTTGAAATATATTTGAGGTATAATACAGGTCAAAGGATAATTTAAAAACATCGAACGGATGTGTAGCCTACTTGTGTATATCTGCAAAAACTGTCACTGAAGCACTCTGGTGGAGTACGCTGAACGCCTCCTATAGAAGCGAAAAAAGTTGTGTGCAGCATTGGAGCATCAAAAGGGTCGCATGTGTAGGGACAGCAGACAGCCTTTGCTTACAAGGGGTCTTTATATCCCTGGACTCTTCTATGGCTAAAATATATAACCTACTTAATGTTATACATTTGCTTATATAACTGTCCAACTTCACGAGGTTCTTTATCTAACATCGTACTCAGAAGAAATTTTATATATCACATGTAAGTATAGCATTATAATAAATATATAGTGTATACATACATACATATGTGTATATTAAACTCTCCCATAGTATCCCCTTGTCCACACAGAACGACACGGTAATAAAATTTCGATATGACAATATTTTCGATTGTTCGAACATATTGTATCTAATTGTTGATGTTGTTCAGTGTAAAGCCACTGTATGCACCTGAGCGATGCTGACTCCGAGAATTGAATGATGCGGTTAGGAACTGTAATACTTTCACTAATACTTTATATAATGCTTTAGCGTGAGAAAGAGAGAAGGGCATTGCGCTCATAAGTGAACCATGCAATTTGTTTGCTCATTACTTGCAACATTTTTTAGAATAAGTATATTGTAGAATTCTACTAGTATATTGTAGAATGGTAATAGGTTTTGTTACAATTTGTAATATAGCTTGTAAGTAGCTATTGCTTTTCAAGACTCGAAGACCCTTGGAACGTTACATTTAATACTCACACTGAAGCCTAAAGCGGGAAGTTACTGGATTCGGAAGGCCCACGACCGGATGGAGTGGCACTGATAAGGGGTGGCCTACGTCCAGCAGTGTTCGTCGAGAGTCTGACGATGACGACGACGACAACAACTATAGTCTCGAGTCACATGACATCCAACAGTGGACTTATTTCTTCGTTATAGTGTTTACAATAACACTAGGTTGAACAGCATTTGCAATACCTAGTTTCTTAAATTTGCCTAAACAATTATTTTTGAGTAAATTGAAAAAGGTACAGTGCGGTGGCAGCCCTGGCCGTTCGCGCGCGGTTCCGCCTTGCAAAAGCACTTACGGCGCACTCATTACCATCCGCCGGCCCTTAATATTTAATTAATTAAACAAAACGCGGGCAACACTCCATTAACTCGCTATCATATCTACGTGTGACGTTTATGTTTCGCCGCGAATAATGCCCGTGAGGTGCAGCATCTTTATCTTGGACGCAACACCTGGAAAGCGGAGCATATCTATGATCGTGTGTTTCTGTAAGTGTTTGTTTTTTCTGTACTCCTTTATCAGTGTTTTGGTATATCTGAACTTAGGCACAAACACTACGCTAAAAAAATTAACAAGTCACAGTCAGGCGCTAAACGTTCGCAAGTAGTTTACTTTGTAAATAATATTTTATGTACTAGAATGTTACTAGTCATTGTAACATTTCCTTTTGCCGATATTTTTTTCTCTCACCGCTCTATTATTACTCCGCTTTTGAAACACGGGTCTCCTCTCAGAATGAGAGGGATAAGGCCGTAGTCTGCCACACTGACCAACTGCCGAATAGCAGACTTTACATGCCTTAGATATTTTATTTTGTAAACTCTAAGGTGTGCAGGTTTCCTCGCCCTGTTTTCCTTCACAGCAAGTGAAATTTAATATTAAGCGCACATTTTTTGACGAGATGCGCGCCATGGATTTGTACCCAGTACGGCCTGAGTGAGAGGCTGAATTCTAAACCATTATGTTATCATGGCTCTATGCGGCTTTTGCGATACCCCATTAAATTAGTCTCATTAAAGTTACATAGATACCCTACACTGAATGGGAATTATTAGTCGCTGGGATGTTCAAAAGATCCTGTGTTAATTACACACAGCTATAAGTATTAGGGAATTTTTAATTAGCTACCTGAGTTTTTCTAGAAAAATTGTCAACGAAAATAGAAAATCATTAACTCTGTTTCTAGCAAGTTATGATAAGGTATTCCTCTTGTCATATTGTGGGACTTCCCAGTAGGACCTGCACAAGTTTTACGAAAGACTATCGAAGAAATCCCATATGGAGAAGATGGGTCCCTGTTGAGCCTTGTTTTATTAATATTAGTTTTTTACGGAAAAGAAAGAAAACATGGAGTGCCAAAAATCTCTATCCTTGCCGAGGCGACGGGTTACTTTTCTTGTTTGCTTGTTTTATAAACGCGATTAAAGCTGTAAATAATGTTTACTTTAAAAGCACGTACACATGTAACAGGCTTCATAACAAATATTATATAACGATTCATTAGGGTGTTATTAACACGTAGCCTAAGTATCGCGCTCTGGAGTCGAGTTCACTTTAGAGTTCAACCTGCAATTCGTGGGATCCGAGTTGACACCTGAGCGGGCATCACTTTACTAAAAAATGTATGTTTTATGATTGAATATCCTTTTCACACCCATGTCCGTAAACAGAACGATAAAAGAATTGATGATGGTTAGTAGAGGTTTTTTAAGGAATAACAACTACTTTGTGAATATAGTTCATTGACTGAATACTGCAATGTACGAGCACAGCTGTAACGGACGCCCACGCCCGTCTGCTTGCCAATATATCCATTGAAGGAGAAGTCTTATTTTCACAATTTATCGCAAATTTATAGAAGCGGCTCCTAAGATACAGTTAATGAGTAGCTATAGTATTATACGTTATTTTTATTATTGGAGACCAAGATTTACCTTGACCGACTGGCTTTTCATAGGTGTCTGAAACAGACATGCACTTATCAGGAGGAAGATATGTAGATATACAAAAAGTAAATAATGTCTGTAAATATAGAAATATTTGGGTCTCGATGCTCTCTGGCTAGCCTGTAAAGAACCTGTTATAATGCTATGATAGTAATAATTAGTAAAGTAGCTTAACGATATTCATTCAAACGCATTAATGTATGTCGTATGTAGTTTTTTAAAGTTAGTCGCGAGGGAATCTACGCGCCACGCCCTCGGTATAGAATGTAACCGTCGCCTCCAACGATGTCTACTGAAGAGTTGGTTGTTGATTAGGAGCAGCGATTTAATTCACTTATTTACAAATTTCTCTTCTGTTATACCCACAGAAGAGATAGATAATTATAATTTCCTTAGGTAAATTACAAAACTGTTCTTAAATTAGGTAATTTTTGATGTAAAATTAGATCAGCTCGCTAAGATCGGTGGCGATGGGATATTATTCCCTTGTTGCAGTAACATTGCGGCGGTAACACATTTAGCTCGCCGAACATTCCTAGAAGCTGTGCGTGAAGGCATTATCTTGGCGATCTGCGCCGCTATCGGGAGGGCGCAGAATCGCGTGCGCCGCGGGTATTATTAAGGGTATACGTTATCGTCGTTATCCCGAGCAGTGTTTCAAACGGACGATTTGCATTTCAAAACGCGTTGTTGGTGGACGCATTTCCCCGCGCCTTATCACGACTTATTAACATTTTGTCGCCGGCTGATTCAATTAAAAGCGGCCCTCGCATAGTAATTAAGTGACAGATTAACAAGTTTTAACACTCGCCGGTAATGAAGATGTCGCGTACGGCCGATAAATAGTGCGCACCGCGGCGGGTCCTGCGCCACTCGCCGGGGACCGTTATAGGCGACATCACTTATCTATTGTTGCTGTAGTTCGTTTCACGTACAAAAATATTGTTTCATAAGTCGACTTCTATATATAATATGTATTTAATCTTTGTACGTTTTAAGAAGACATCTTAACATAGAATAAATACAGTCAATTTAAAATTATTTAGCTCTCTTAAACTAAATCGCGGCATAGTTAGAGGTTATACTCGTAAAGCTGTTAAGGAAGTAACATGCGCTAATTTGATAAATTTCTTATGCCCTTTTCTTGCAAGGTTCTTACATTTCAATATTATTTATAATTACGAGTACATTTAGATATAAACTTCAATTCTTATTCCCTTCAGTAATGCTTTAATCGAATGAGATATTTTGTGTTATGGAGTTTTGCTTACGAATGCTGTTTTAAAAGTTCTTGAAGAACCAAGATTCCCTTTTAGATAACACGAGTCAAATATATATGTATACATAGTATCTGATTCATGTTGTCTAAAATATGTAGGTTTTCTCCCAAAATTGTCTTTCTCCGCTAGTCGTCGCATAAGAGTTTCGCGAGGCGTCTGATGACAACCATCATTAAAAAAACATTTTTTATATCACTTTAATAACCCTAGTAAAATTTCTGAGAATACTTTATAAGAAAGTATTCACATCACTACAGATTTATATGTAGGTACAATATCTATCCCAAGATCTTATTGTGAACTCATCATCTTCAACCTGTTAATCGTTCGATAGAATGCATGAGTAGTGAGTATGATAGTCAGTGAGAATGATGAGTAGTTGCAATGAGAAGGACTGTGGCCACAGTAAACCACTCCGGCCAAGTTTCATGTCCGCAGCCGTCTTGTCTTTCACAGATTAACTTATTTATCTTATCGACTTTCCATTGTTATCAGAAATCTATTTGTTGTTCTATACTAAACCATATTTTAAAGAGTTGTGTATGAGTCGTAATAAATATAAAATAAATAGTTTGCCTCTTGACTTCATTAAAATAACCTATTAATATATGTATTTAACATGGGCGTTACAATTCATCGTTTACTATATATAATTGATTACGTGTGCTTACCTACGTAAAGTGGAATCGTGATTACAATGTAAAACTATAACAGGAATCATTAGGTCTGTTAAAACATGAGTATCAAGTTTACATTTACATATTGAAAGAATAATTTGAAGTTCGATCGAAAGCATAATGTCGAGTGTTTTCATATAAGAAGTAATGTCCGAATATTTAAGGAGAAACGGGGTATATTAGGTTCGTGCTGGCCTCGAGGACGACGGCTCTTTTGTGGGAGGGTATTAATAGATCCGACTATCGTCGAGGGTATTTGTGAGGAGCTCGAGCCAGTCGAAGGCGGGTGACAAAATTGGGCACTCGGCGCGGGCGCTGCGCCGTTGCAAGAACGCGCGCGGCCCCGCGCCCGTCGGAGCCGCCGGCGCTACTCGTAAATCCTTTCTCGTTGATTACGTTCCCTTCCCCCTTTCGTATCCATTCGGCAACCGTTCAGCCGATGACATGATTTAAGTTATTTGTTTTAGATACAACACCAATCTCGAGATTCATTGGAATATTATGCGCGTTTGTTTTAGAGGCGCGTTCTCGCGCGGGCGCCCGCCGCGGGCGCCGCTGTCTTCGGACAATGCGCGCTAACAACGTAACGTGCGCAATGACTGATCGCTTTATGTACACACTTTAATTGCATTTTGGTTATTGAGTTATTGACTTATTGCGCTAGCCACTCGCACTTATTGATTGTTTTGTAACGAAGTGGTGTTTGTAAGTTCACGATACGCAAAAAAATATTATACTTATAATTTATTCATATTACACTGGATTTGAGGCTAATTTAGTCTTTCGGAGTCTCTCTGAAGGATAGGATCAAAAATGATACTATCCGACAGAGAACCAAAGTCACCGACATTGCTCGCAGGATTAGCTCGCTGAAGTGGCAGTGGGCTGGACATATCTGCCGAAGAACCGACAACCGGTGGAGTAGGCGAGTTCTAGAGTGGAGACCGTGGCTCGGCAAACGTAGTGT
>DWJK01003965.1:0-12506 GCA_018248815.1 Croniades pieria auraria
GCGGGCTTCGCCCATTCAGGGGATTCTACCTCGGGACACGAAACAGTACGTCGAGTTCGAACCGCACATGAACGCAGAATTTTATTACGCTAATCTGTATGTTACTTCATATTTACATCTGATTATACCTTAGAGGTCGCTATGTTGTCTAAGGCGACTGAAGTCTACCAGCCCGCACTTGTCCAGCATGTCTGCCAATTGGCTGAACCCTAATTATTGTGAAAGGAAATCCGTGTCCAACAGTCAAATGATAGAAAGGTATATAATGATGAATATGATATGGCAATATTAAAACCCATAGATATAACGTTATCATTTCTACAGTCCTATTAACAGTTGATACTAACGAACAGTCCTATAATAGCTAATAGTTCTTATTTGACACGAATAGTTACAAAATTCTCTTCAGATTTGGTTATGAGGATATGACGGCTGGCAGCAACCACTCATTACTGCTGCCTGATCTGGTAGCGTGTTCCTCTTTACACATTAAAAAATTGACACTTAAGCATCGTTATGTTATGCTTCACGCAACTGTGTAATACTGCTAGTCTTATAAACGTAATTCTGCCACTCACTCTCGCTTTTCTCCCATTTCTCTCAATATCGGGTGGAATTTTTGGCACCTACTTACAAATTGACCGAATCATTGGTCGAGCGGTTGCAAGCGCGACTGCCGATCCTGGGTTCTGGAAGGTCCTGGGTTCAAATCCCGGGTCAGATACTATTGGATTTTTCTAATTTAGAATTTCTAGTAATGTCTCGGAGTCTGAATATGTGCCCGGTGTATGGCAATAGGCTCACCATCTAATCCATGGCACTTAAAAGTAACTGGTGAAACGTGAGGGTGTACTACACTCCTCTACCTGCCCCTTCGGGGATTACAGGCATGATGTTACAGTTTTATTTATAAATCAGACTAAACTCTTAAAACTGACTATCGTCCCTTAGTAAAGCTGTATATGCGAGTAATACAAAAATATCTAACAAACCATGAAAAACTGCGGAAAGAAACATGAAAAGCGATAACTGTGTCGCTGATACAGTACACTTTGACGTAAATAGGTATCAAATATGGTTATATAGAAGGCGCTTCAATCTTTTGTAAAGTTGAAAGGTCGAGTGGGTATTTGCGAGAATGATCCTAGATTAGAACCGCGATATGCCATCGCAAATTAAATTTAACGTCTCTTTTAATGTAATGTTGCGGTGGGGAAACATTTTTGATGTTTTATACATATACCTACATATTTGTTCAGGGTCCTCTAACTTCAATACAATGTACTTATTCTATTATGTAATTATTATTCTATTATATAATATTGTCTGCCTCGTTGGTCGAGTGGTTGCAAGTGTGACTGCCGAACGAGAGGTCCTGGGTTCAAATCCCGGGAATTTTCTAATTTAGAATTTCTTCTACTGACTTAGAGTCTGGATCAATGCCCGGTGTATAGCAATAGGCTCACTACCTGTTCCATGGGACTTAAACCGTAACTGTTGAAACGTGGGAGTGTACTACTCCTCTGCTTACCCCTTCGGGGATAATAAGCTCCATGTTACGTTACTTATTCTATGACTGCACTAATATGTCCGTATGTAAGTTTCCGACAGCCTTTTTTTTTTAATTGTAAAAAAGCAAATCACGCCTGTAATTCCCGAAGGGGTAGGCAGAGGAGCATAGTAGTACACACCCACGTTTCGCCAGTCGCGTTTTTGAATTGTGATGTAATAATTTCACACAGTTCTCTATGCCACTCATTTCTAAGTGTATTGTATAAATATTTAGTTTCACGACCAGCAAACTGCTAAAATAATATTAGCGTAATATTCACCATCACGACCGGTTGTCTCGTCTCTGCTCATTGTCGTTTCAAAGTATCACTGTTCATAATTTTACGTAATGTACAATGTCACCTTGCCTGACGTAAAGAAAACGAAACCCTTGACTGTAGAAAGTGGGTCTACACAGTGACTGACCAGACTTCAAAAGCAAGTTCCAGACAGTATCCCAGAAATGAACAACATTCAAATTGTCATAAGGTTCCACAGACTGAACAGTATTTACTGAATAGTAATTATATGTACAGATAGGTACATGTCATGTAGAAGACCACAGATAGCGGCGGATCAAAGGACTTTTTCGTTTTAATTTTCCAGAAAAACACATATTTGACTTATACATTTATTTTTATTATTTACATGTAAAACAATACACTAGTCTTATCATAACCTACAAAAATATATTACTATGGACAATAGTATCTGAGTTTGTCAGTGGAATTCTGTTGTAATATACATAATAGCATTTAACAAAGTTCACAATCACAAACATGATTTCATGTGAAAGTTTTGAACGAAATACCAATGGAAATTACTTTATTTTTGCATTTACCTCTAGATTAACATTGACATCATTTTAATTTTCCTAATTTCAAAATCCCAATATTAACACAGAGTCTGTATTAAGGCTGGATATAGACTTATAAGATAGCTTCACCCCCCATTCAGTGGGATGCATAACTGAACAGATAAAATATGGGATATAAAATATACTACACTCCTCTGCCTACCCTTTCAAGAAAATACATACAGATGTGATGTTGCCATGGTAATTAAAATTTTCTTACAATTTAATGCAAGAAATCTCAGATTCAAGGTTACACAGTGATACAAAAAATCCAGTAAACTGTAACAAATTTAAAATCAAGGCAGAACCTCCAGCTCGGCAGTCAATGGTATGCTCTTCATAATGGCGAATCGTTTCAACGCATCATACTTGCTCCGGAGAGCTTCGATCTCTTCTCTGATACGAGTGTTCTCTTCTTGCATCGCCTCCATGTCGTGCCATTCCTTGAAAACAAGAATGATATGTTACAACTTCATATAGTCATTAAATAACTGTTGAGTTACTATAATTGCAAAATTTATATAATATACCAAGGAGAATATATATGTAGGTTTGTAATTCTGGTATTCGGCAGACCGTTCCATCAAACCTTCATTTCACTTTTTAATGTCTCGTGAGTATTTCTACACATGATTATATATGTACCGAATTAAGTCTAAACCTATACAAAGTCCTTCTTCATGAGCTCCCACCGACTGTAGCGAGAGCACGGTGGATACTCGTTCTTTTTCTGCCACAACCCACAGATATACTAAATCACCTTTTATTTTTATTACTATCCCCCAAATGCCGAGGGAATCAAACCTACAACACTAGCATCACAAGTCAGGGTCACTAACAACTGGACTAATAGCTAAAACAAAATGCAATGAAATATTTTTGTTATATTTAGATGAACAAACAGGCCACCTGTTGTTTAGTGGTCACCATGGCCTGTAGACATTTGCAACAACCGAGGAGTAGCCTATGCATTGCCGGCTTTGAAGGAGGGCTCTCTTTAGACTTTACTTGAATTCCGGTCTACATTTTACACGTGCTCAGTCAAAATGATTGTGACAACCAGAATATCAAACATTTTTTATTACCTGACTCTTTTCAGTTTCCAGTTCATCTTTCTGCTCGATCCGTTTGATGCGACAGGAGGCTGCGTAGCCACGATTTTTGAGTGTACGTCGCCGTTGTTTCATTCTGAAAAATTGCAATATAATCTATAGATGCTAATTTTATATGGACTTTGTCCCCCCACTCATTGCAAGTAAATGAATATTATGTTTTACTGAACATTCAACTGATACCAGTGAATTACCTACTAAACAACACAAATTAGTCAAGTTGTGCATCCCTTTGGAATTACCATAAAAAACTTACTTCTACAAAGAGACTGATTGTGATATTCCACATTTTTATAGTAGATTTTTTTTTATTTTCAACTGCCTCATTGGTCGAGTGGTTGCAAATGTGATTGTCAATCAGGAGGTCTTGGCTTCAAATACCAGGTCAGCTACCATTGGATTTTTCTCATTTAAAATTTCCAGTAGTAACTCAGAGTATGAATCTGTGCCTGATGTATGATAATAGACTGATCACCTATTCCCTGGGACTTAAATGTAACTGCTGAAACGTAGGAATGTACCTTTGCCTACCCCTTTGGGGATTATAGGTGTGATGTTACATATTAAACTTTAGTAAATAACTTTCATGACATTTATTTACCTAACAATCTGTTCACGAGTAAGTCCTCTCATCTTTAGTTGCCTGTTGAGATCCCGCACAGAGATGGATACCAGTTCATCATCACTGATTTCTGCACACGGGGTAGGGGACAAGGGGGCCTGTAAAATAAGAAAAGATTTTGGAAAACATGTGTAGCATATAAGAACACTTTCTACGATTTTTTTAATAATTGTTCCTTTTGGGCATTCTGGGATTGGGACTCAGACAAGTAGACAAGACTTTTCCAATGGTAACCCAGTTTACGTAGTGATTGCTGAATGTTTGAAAGCGACAATACTTAGACATTGTGTTACGCTCAAGATTAATCTACTCAGTGCAGCATTGCTAAATATAATTTTATATCGTCTCTCATGTTACTACACTACGAATTCGCAGTATCATTCAACACGTCGACTAAATGAATTATCTTTTCATAACATTGCAAGTATCAAACACGTTAATCTTCGCACGTTAATCATGAGTGGTACACTATACCTATACACAATTTAAGCTTACCATCATAGCTTTCCTCACTCCCAGTTCCTTTAAATCATGAGGCATAATAAGTTTTTTTTTTCAGTTTAACAGAACTATTATTACGTGTTACTTATATATCGTGTCCTCTGAACTCGAAATAAGTAACATAAAATAGTACGAAACAACGCACTGGAGAGAACAAATTAAAAGAACCGTATTTTAATATAATCTCAAGATTTTCAATAAAACCGTAAAGATCCGAGTTCGGAAATAACAATAGAATAGTACGTCATTGATTAAAGAGTACAATACAGCACATACAGACATTTAAAGAATGACACATTGTGAAACACCAATGTATAATCTGTACGAATGCTTAGAAACAAATGGCTGAATAAAAATAATTATAATACCCTTATCTGCTGCCTATTTATCATTATTCCTGTTTGTTCCTTTTTCAATTATTACTAATTCATTGTAGTTAGCTTGACGAGTACATTTAAGACCAAAAAAAAGAATATTATTTCATGGAAATCTTTTATTTAAACCCGATATGTAGATGAATTTATAACTATACGCTACAGTAAATGGATACAGATAAAATAAATTCAAAATACATTTTCAAATCAATATATTATAATCATCAATATAAATCCATTCACAAATTTAAATTTCTATTGATTATGAATATTGAACGAACATGAACAAATCGCGAGTGGGTCATCTTAAATCAAAGAATCGATTCAATTTCTTAATCGCATTATACTTTATACGAAGTACAAAATACAATACAAATTATTTTAAAAGATTTTTCTAATGTAATGGTTCTTCATAATTTCAAATAAATTTAAACATGCGACTATCCGAACGCTACAATTCGTTAATGTACTGATTGACTGTTTGTGTCTATTCTCTATAGTAAGAGCATAGTATTTTACCTATGGCTGTGTATGGTTCTTGGCTGGCTGTATGAAATGTTAATGTGGTTTGTATAGTTGACGGACGAGTGAGTTAATAACGCAATAAAGACCAGGTAACGCGTTTGCTGAATTTTCATACTAGTAAAATGGCTAAGAGGAAAAATAAACCGCTAATTGATTCGGATTCCAGCAGCGAGTGTTCAGATTTGGACTCGGTAAGTTGCGTAAACAACTGCTAGGTTATAGTTTTTGGCTTTGGCAAAACATCCTGACAACGTTCCATAAAATTTTTATATTTGGGCCAAGATCAATGTCTAAAGGATCTAATTATGTCCGGTGTGTTGTCGGAGATGACTGGAAAAACTACCTTTTGTAATAATGAGATACCTACACAATATTGGCATTCATGTTTATCTTTTTTACGTTGTTTTGTAATGGCCTCTGCAGCGTGACTCATGTGAAACGTAAAAAGCAACTTTCTCGAGATCGTAATAATAAGACACCCTGACGATAAATATTAATATAGAAAAATAAAAGCAGTTTATAAGTCCGAAACTATAGGATCTCAAATTTTCCAAGCAACTAAAGCATTCGCTTTACACCTGCTCTGCTAATGAATGAATCCATAGATTAATAACATGTCAGAAATTTAGCTTATGGTTTTTTGGCCATAAAATTTTCCTGTTCACATTTTGATCCAATAAATTTTGTTTACGTAACCTGTACTGCTTTCTACATGTGTAAAATGTATATCAAAATGAGAAATGTAGATTAGCTTATCCATTAGTTGTTTGAATTATTAAGATAATACAAACAAGAAAAAAAAATTCAACAAAAATTCATAGATACATATTCATACAATATGTAGTTCATTGGTTATGTAAATGTACAACAGATGAAGAATAAATCTGTTTACTAAATTGTACATGCTCTTGACTTCCTCCTAGTTTTAGTTCTTATTCTAAGTGGCTACTTACATAAAATGTTATTAAAATGTTAGGAGAATGTATCCACCTACAGTTACATGCTAGGTGCACAAATTTGTATTGCCTATAAATGTTGTATTTAGCCTTGGCAGCTTTACACTAGCTGTATAAATTAGAAATTTTGATATATCTCACCAGATAAATGTCTTAACGAACTGAACTATTTACTAATAAATCCTAACACTGATATAGTTTGTCCACATTCACTAGAACTCAAATGTTTACATTGGCCTATCCAGAGATACATATATTGTGTATAGGCTTAAATCTGCCTTTGTAATTTATTTAAAGTTTACTTCATCCTTTCATTCATCTAGAAAGATTAGCAAGCAGGTTGTGATAAAAAGTGACTGCTGTTACCTATCTGTAACCTAAATCTTTGACCAACCTCCCACAAAACTTACACTTACATTAAATTAAAAATTATACTATCTAATCTATATTATTTGTCTTTGATGGGGAATAGAAACAATACTTTTCCCAATCCCATGTTGGGACATGAAGGTGTCATAAGAGGTGGTTAAACCTGGTGCTGGTAGATTGCTGTGTGACCTGTCTAGGTGCTACTAAATACCCTGGTGGCCTACAGGCAGCAGCATAGACAGTGCAAGATACTATTCTGTGTGATATTTAACCTACATGACTAGCATAGGGATTATGTTCATAAATCCCTCAAAGGAGGTGTATGTTGATGGTGATGATAAATTAAACTATCAATTAATTGGATTATAGGAATGGGTTTTTACTAGTATTAAGCCAATTTGTTGCTATTATGAATGCAATAAATATTATTTAGTATCTGTCATATTTGATATTAGCCACAAACAACTTACTACTCATTCAGGCTTATATAGTTATCCCCAATATGCATTACAAAAGAAAACTGCAATACAGGTAGATGCAGATAAACCACCATTAAATATATAACAGTACAGTACTACAATTATGGTCATATAGATGTGCCTATATTTTTTAGAACCATCTGATAATAGGAGCACACTGTCATCTGTAGGTATTTGCAATATCCAAGACATAAATTCTGACACATCTTTAAACATCCTTATGATAACATATACCATTTACTTGTCACATATATTGTTGTTAAATATTCTGACACATAATTGGATGAATATATTATCCCTTTCAGCAATTCTTAAACTTAGCCAAAAAGAAGAAGAAGCCTGGAGACTCGCCACCACCGACAAAATCTAAAAGCAAATCTTCCGACAGTGAATCAGATTGGGATGAGGATGATAAAAAAGATGGTAAGTGATGAAATATGAGTCATTTAAGATATTAATGTGCTTAATAATGTATTTCAAGGTCTGTTGTGTATTGTATGTCAAAAATACATATACTTGTAGTATACTTGCAAAAAAATTTGACTATCCACCCAAATATTATATATTGTTTGCCAAATTGTGTTTTTAAATGTCTTGTAATGGTGATCATAGTACTTTAATTATTTTATAATAATGTTACTCAGACATCAAATCATTTAGTTTCAAGCTAAATATCCTGTATGATTTCTCAGTTACTTGTAAACAATACAAATGCTACCCCAGTTCAGGGTTGATCAGTTAAATGATTTATAATTAGTTTATTTCAGTCTAATTAATTTTATTTTATACTAAGGTTTAGTGGCCAATATTTATGTTGATGAATATATGTTGATTAGGCCCTTTGTCTGTCTAAATAGCTCTGCAGTTCTTTTAATTTACATACCCTAATTGCATTAGAATTTCTGCTCTTTTGGGTATTGGAGGAAAACATGATCTGATGCTGCTATCATTCATGACAATCAATGATTTGATCGGCTATAATTAAAAAAGAAATATCTTAAGATATTTTAACCGCTAACACAGCCAACTGACCCCAAAGTAGGCAAAATCTGTGATCTTGTTACCAGACAGATAAAGCACATATATAATTATATAGATACATTTTTTACACCCAAATAGAGAACTAATACTCATGCTCATCACACAAGCATTTGTCCTCAGGAGAAATGAAACTTACAACCCCTGCTCCAGACACAGCTCTCAGCAGTGATGTTCTAAGCACTAAAGTAACAGACCAGTTAACTGGTCATTTGATCTACCAACCAAAAATTCTTTGGCCTTGCAGATTTCCTTACATTATCTTTGCCTTGTCATTATAACAATTGATATTTAGATTTAACATGTGACCATTCAATAATATTCCAATTTGTATAATATTAACACTTATATTATTACTCAATGGTGATTTAAATACATTCAACAAGTAGATTGGTACATAACTTAATTCATCATCCATGCAGAAAGCAGTGCTCTGGAGTTTGTTCTGAGCAACCCACAGGAATGACTTATGACGAGCAGTAGCTCTTTAAAACACTTGCAGTGATGGGTAATGATTGATGTCATTAAAATTATTCACAATACAGAAGATAAATGCTTGTTTTCAGACAAATCATCATCATCATCCGGTTCAGAATCAAACAGTGATGCCAAAAGTGATTCCTCAAAGAACCGAGAACCAGCACGGAGTTCCCGAAAAACATCGTCAGAAATGTCTGACGATAGCAGAAGAAAGCCAGCACCAAAGAAAAGTGATATCAGAAAAAGCACAGATAGCAATGGATCAGGGAAGAAAAAGGATTCTTATAGTGAACCTGAGGAAGGTAATGAATTGTATATTATCAGTTTAAGTGTAAAGTTGAAATTTCCTCTAATTTTTTTATTAACACACTTAAGCAGCAGGGCGCTACATTCTGTACCATATTGAGATAATAATAAACTCCAATAACATCTATTAGTCTACTATCTCCTATGCTGGATCACTTAAATTAATCACTTAAATTTGATAAATGGCTACCGGCACAATCCTTAGGAACAAGATAGATTTCTACACTATTTTCATAAAAAATATTATATAGTCAATCAAAGGGAAATATAGATAAACAAAACTTCATCAAAAATAAAGATTTGGACTTAGAATAGAAGAAAGGAGATGGTGACCTTATAGTAACCTAGTAAGGTAGACCTTAGACAGGAACATAAATGTAAAATGTTAAGTAGTCTTGGAAGTTTATGAACTGTATGTGTAAAAAACATTACAATTTTTTCTACAAAAAATATAATCAATTTAATTAATAAAAATAATAATAGTGTTAGACCTTTACCATTTCCTTTTGCAGGGGAAGTATCTTCTCATTCATCAGACAATGACTCACTGGACTCAGAAGAAGAATTTGATGATGGGTAAGTAAAGTAACATTGTGTGTTGGGGTGTGCAGTCTATCAACCCCCACTTGACCAGAAGGGAAACTATGGTCTTAACCCTCTAATTCTAAAATAAGATCCATGTTTTCAATACAATATAAAGGTAAAATAACATTGTAATTTCAGATGCATCATTCATTAGGGCTGATACTACAAATTACAAAATAGACCATCAATATCCAAATTATTATCCTATCAAATTTTATGATACATTACCAAAGTTAATAAATTGCAGATATGATGAAAACCTTATGGGTAATGAGGAAGATAGAACCCGATTGGCCGCTATGTCCGAGAAAGAAAGAGAGCAAGAAATATTCAAGCGTATAGAGAGGAGGGACATGATGAAGACCAGGTTTGTGCTGTTGTCATTGGTGTTATGATACAAGTAACTTGCAACATTATCTAAGAAACTTTACCTTTCAACATTAGTTAGAGACTTTATTTTTATAAAAGCTAAAGTGACAATCCATTGAAATAGAGAAAATATACATACATATATTCGTGAGGATATTTTATTCCAGAACATAAATATGATTAACAATCTAGGAAGAATATTTCAATTCAAATTATTTATTCAATCAAAATATTCTTTCATAAAGTAATGTTAAGTTCCAATAAAACCTTAAAGATTTCAAGTTACTTAAGTACACTTGATAAATTTATATTGAATGTTTTTAAAATCTTTTCTATATACTTTTTGATCAGATGGGAAATTGAACGCAAACTCCGTTTAGCGCGTCGATCCGCAGCCGAACGAGGTGCATCGCCAGGAGAATTAGCAAGACGAAGAGATGCTAGAAAGAAAAAACGTGCGGCAAGAGAAGAGCGAGCAAGACAGCAAGCGCAGAGGGAGAAAGAACGGGAAGTGGCGAGAGAACGGGAGAAAGAGAGAGAACGGGAACGGGAGAAGGAGATGGAACGACACGGTAAGTGTTATCGGTAGTATCTAAAGCGACAGGAAGTTGAAACTCGATTATGTATTTATTGATTTTAGTTTAAATACTTAAATGCGCGTATCATAAAGAGGAAATATGGTGCAACAGAAGCAAGAAATGATGATTGTCAAAATTTTATTTCACATAGAATACGTGCAAGTTTTTTTTTTAAGTTATATTTTTAGAAACCGACGTCGAGGAGACCAAGGAGCCTGAGGAGGAAATGGAAAAGTCTCCACAGAGCCCCGGCGAAATACCGGACGACTCCAGGGACGCCGGTGAGTGCAAAAATTACGGGTTACAAATATATCGAGTCCTTCAAATCGCTCAATAAATGTCGAAACAGAGTAAAACGTGCGTACGTCGGCATCGCGCAGGAGCGGAGGGCGCGGCGGAGGGCGGAGCGGACGGCACGGCGGACGACGCGGCGGCGGGCGCAGCGGAACGGGGCGCGTCGCCGCTGTTCGGCGCCAAGACGGAGCGCAAGCGCAACGTGGACGACCGGCGGCTGCACGCCATGGCGGCGCTGCGCGCGCAGCGGGACGCGCGCGCCTGCCGCGCCGAGCTGGAGCTGCGGCGCCGCGCGCTGCTGCCGCCCGACACGCGCGAACGGCCCACCGACATCATCGCCGCCGCCAAGCAGACCGTCAAGCTGAAGGCCTCCGACATCTACTCGGACGACTCCGGCTCCGAGTCGGACGACAACAAGTCGCAAGGTCGTATCTCTGTCATCAGTTTCGTTCCTTAAACGTTCCGTTGTAGGTGTGTTCCGTAAAAAATATTCCAAGTTGCTCAATTATCGCATTGATACACCTTATGTAATGGATAATCGATACGTTGGTTTTGATTATCTATTTCAGGTGGTACTTTGAACATTACGTTAAAATTTTGAACTTTAAATTTTATTACAAATATGAGTAAGCTTCAAATTTACGTAAATTAAAGTTACATATACGTTTCGTAATCATCGTCATCAGCCTATCTCAGTCCACTCCTGGACATAGGCCTCCCCCAACCGGTTGTCGGTTCTTCGACATATATGCCTAGCCCACTGCCTCTTCAGAGAGCTAATCCTTTGAGCTATGTCGGTGACATTGGTTCTCTGTCGAGTAGTATTATTTCTGATCCTATCCTTCAGAGAGACTTCGAGCATAGCTCGCTCCATAGCTCGCTGACCGACTGAACTGTTGGACTAAGCGCACCGTGAGTGTCCAGGTTTCAGCTCCATATGTCATGACTGATAGGACGCACTGGTTGAAAACTTTAGTTTTCAAGCACTGCGGTATGGATGACGAGAAGACTCCTCACAGTTTACCAAATGCTGCCCAGCCCAGCTGAATCCTCTTCTTGGCCTCCCTCTCAAAGTTGTTTCTACCTAACTGCAATTTCTGTCCTTTGTAAGTGTATGCCGAAACAATTTCGAAAGGATGGCCATTTACGACAATAGGTCTCGGATTGACGTTTTTAGTCATCATGATTATGGATTTGTCCAAATTCATGCCGAGATCTATTCGAAATAAGGCAAATGCTACGCTGTCTAGCATTTGTTGCAGCTCATCCAGGAACTCCGCCAGCAAGATTACGTCGTCTGCGAATCGCAAGTGCGAGATGTAGTCGCCATTTACGTTTATGCCCAAACCTTTCTAGTACAGCGTCTTAAACATATCCTCCAACACGCATGTGAACAGTTTTAGTGATATAACATCGCCCTGTCTCACTCTTCGGCGCAATTTGTTGGGTTTAGACTGCTGGTGCTGTACTCGGACACACATAGTAGCGACGTCGTAAATACACCTCAGCAG
>DWJK01003966.1:0-12505 GCA_018248815.1 Croniades pieria auraria
AAACTTCATTTTGTCAAGGGCCTTTTTATGATTCATGAAATACATACGTACTTTTACCTCTGTGCCAAAAATTTTACATGCGTACTTCCGACAGTGCCATGTACTATATAAAAGATGAATTAAAAAAAAATGAATTAATATTAAATTGATTTTTTAATGCACTTACGAGGTACGGCAGAAAACATCGAGTGTGTAATAACTCTATACTTGTAAACCTGCCGTTTTTATTCTATATTTAACATTGTCTTTATAGACCTTTGTTTATTCAATTGTTTATATATAATAATATTTATTATAATAATGGATTTTAACGGCATGGAATCGTAATCGAACTGAATTCGTATATTTGCTCGATGTATGGCAATAGACTCACCCCCAATTTCATGTGACAGTTAACATAATTATGACCATGACTAATGAAAAGTTAGAATACTACACTTCTCTGCCTACCTTGCGAGAAAACATTGGCGTGGCGTTATGACATATTACGATAATGCCATATAAAATTTTTCAATCAGTCCGATCTTTTTAATCTTACTTCTTCATGCATAGTTGAGCTTATCTGAAACAAAATGTAACGCTGAAACGTCCAGTATACACACGCTATGATTCACTGTTATAGCTCGCTCTATATACTAAAATACTTTTCGTTTACTTAAAACAATGTAAACGGATTACATTGTTACTTTGTAAGATACGCTATAAGTATTTTTTTTCCAAAGAATAAGAATCATTTATTAGCAAATGTCATCATCAACTTTTGTATCGTTCTTATGTTGAAAACGGAACGTCTCGTCTCTGAATTTGAAGAGTTACGACCTGGCACGCTGGCTGAGTGAGGCGTGGTAGATTTCACACGGCGGAGAGACACATTATGTTGAACTCTACGGTGCGCAGGATACCTCACGATATTTTTCCTTACCGTTACATTCAGTAATATTTAATATTATAATGATAATAGTCACTAAATTTAATTGACGGAAAAACAATCTGGTATAAATCATGACTCTGTTAGATGTTGAACCCAAAATAACTTTATGCCGACTCTTCGAAACTATACATGAATTGCTTGGAAAACTGAAATCAATCGTTTATAATGCGTCGGTGAGTCGTCATTCGCCAGTAAAGGCATCTTATACGTGATATCCAAATTACATTGACTAAAACTTAACGTCAAGTCTGTAATAGCCAAAGAGGTAGGCAGAGGACTGTAGTACGCTCGTTTCACCAGTTAGGTTTACGTCTCACTATTGAATAGGTGATGAGCTTATAGGTGATGAGCATACACTGGCTATAAATTCAAACACCGAGCCACTATCAGAAATTTCAAGACAGAAATCCAATAATACACGATCCGAGTATCAAATCCAGGATCTCTTGATCTGTAGACGCATTTGCAACCAACCACTCAAATAACGAGGCAGTCGTAATACAATTGAGAACATTTATAAACTAAATAAACTATATTAATTGGGTGATATATAGCTATACACGGCACATTATTGATCAAATAGAAATCGTTAAAAAAGTTTGAATTTGTTTTAAAATCGAATAGTAATATTCGATGAATTCAGAAGAGATGCGAAGTGATCTGTGATTTACGAGCATATCGGCGGGGTTGATCCGCGCCCACCGGGGTCGACGTACGGACGCCCTCAAACAAAATGTTTATATCCGTGGAGAAACTGGCTAGAAATAAGCGAGACATTCCTCGGGCCACCGTAAGTGTTGCCCACACACTAACCCAATTATGCCATCCATCCATATTGCACGTTTTATATTTGACGATGTTTGCATTTCAACGCATCTCATAATGTTGTTCGTTTTGAAACTGGTTTCATTAATTGTGATTTCGACAAAAAATATTTATAGCAGCAGAAACAGTAATAACTCAGTGGTTTAGATTTTAACTTACCGTTCTGAGATCCTGGGTTCAAATCTGGGCGCGCATTTTTTATTTAAATTGTGTCCGAAGAGATTGAATATTGCTTGCTGTAACTAAATGTGAAGAAGGCAAACCTGCACACCATAGTTTTCCGTAATGCTCTCCAGGACGAATAAAGTCACCTATCTATAATAATTATCTGTAATGTGATTAAAGACAGCACTGTAGTTTGTCAATCCTTAGAACCGAAACGTAATGCGAACACTACTACTGACAATGAGTAATATATGTGACAAAACTTTTTGCTGGTGATTCAGAGTCCAAGACTTCTACACTAACGTCAAACCCATCATGTTATTATTAAATAAATATCGGATATTGGTATAAATGTATAAATACATATTTATACAAAAATGCTACTTATAAATGAATTTTTTTTTTTTAAATACGTAATGTGTCCTACTAATGGATGATTGGATTTATACTCTGTGTTTTCACATTGGTATTCATTTGTTTAAGTGACACTGTAACTAATATCTTGTCAATTTTTTTTTCAATATTCTTTTATCTATGGTGATCAATCTTAACATGTTTTAATAAAATAATCCTGAAATTATTTAAAAGACTAGTCAATACAATTATACATTTCGATAACAAGAATTATATTTGTTTCGTTAATCGGGGATTAAGATTATCATTGTAGTTTTTTATGTTTGTTTTTCAATTAAGTGCGTTAGGTTAGGAGATCGTCAATAGCATTTTTCCATGAGTTTCCGTGGATTAATGGGCACATTAACAAATATGTTCTAGTTGTTATGATTAGATAACAATTGTTAAACTTGGTTAGAGCCTTAGACTAAAAAAATCAGACAGATTGGGTCAATAACACGCATTTTCGTCAATAAACACTGGAGCTAGCTAATCCTGAAGTGTACTCCAGGCTTCCTGCAGCTCCGGGAATGATCTGTGCCTAGTAGAAGAGCGTGGAAATGGCTGCAGATAGACTTCAAAAGCGCGTAACAGTGAGTTAAGCTGTAAATATCTACATTGTGTTATGTACGCAACCCATCAGGACGTTTCGTCACACGACGCGGCCGCAGTCGATGACAAGCGACATAAGTGCTAATTGCCCGCGACAACCGATCTAAATACAATGTGTTCGTGAGCCAAAATATTGCACAAAATGATACAACCCACCGCTGACGTACGTCTTTCTGTTTGACGTGCGTTCATAAAACATCTCGTTGTAACGTTTCTGCTGGAAGACATTTTATAGAGAGTTCCGTAGAATGTAAATTTTTTTGTGAAAGTTCGTAGGTAATATCTTATTTTTCGTAAACAAAAATAATAAGAGAATTAAGATTATTAACGGGTATTTATGGACCTGAATTCGTATACGTTGATATTAAAAATAGATATACCCAAAAAATTTTTTTTTTCTCCTTATCGTACTATATGTCCATAAAGTTTTACACACATTTTATAAAACCCTGTCGAATAGTTGCTTTATGACGTAGAAATAGAGTTCCTTTTTTTAGTGCCGTGGGGTTCTACGTCCTAATTATTACCTAAGATTACATTTTCGTTAAATTTATACAAAATAGGCGTACTCTGGATCTATTACTTTTAATATATCTATGTATATGTATATCATTTGGACATAATTAGTCATTCTATTACAGATTTACCTCAAAATTATTTACTCATGGTAAATGAAATAAACCGGTAAATTTTAATTTTCTTTCAATTTCACATCTAGCAGAGCGAGAGAGATAAAGAAATTCTCTTATACTTCTTCGTTACTTATTATTCGCTTCATAGACAGAATTTCAAATTTAGAACTTGTTACACCGAATGTATTAACTCTCATCCAATGCTTAGTAGTGAGAATAAATTAATAGATAATTTGGATTTTAACAATAGAATAGAAATAATAAACAAACAACATCGGCCATATTGTTCTACAGTCTATAAATTAAAAAAGATTAGACATATTCTTATATAATGTCTACGGTAATAAATACCCAATCAATTAAGTTTTTTGAACACTTATATTTTAAGAAGCTGAGATTATTAGATATTCATTATAATTAAGATAAATACACAGACGAAAGTGTTAAAGGACTTGATGTTCATACGAGCGTGTAAAGCATTAATAAGTGCCCGACTGGAAATAGTTCCAGGTTTTCCAGGAAATTTGTACTACGGAGCCAAGGCACACATATAACACGTTTTAATAATATTCATTAAAATCAATAAATTTACATGGTATTACAACTAAGTCTTTTATTAGCAATTGAGTTTAATGAAATATTTAAAGTTTTAATTAGTTCCAGAAATGATAATTAAAAAGTTGACGGAAAACACATGATAATAATGAATAGATAGCTTTTTTCTAGACAAGTAACTATTAAATAATGATCTGAACGTCAATGATGACAGTTTGGTATATTATCTACGTAAACAAACCAAGAAACATTCTTAATAATAATACAGAAGAGTAACATTGCGACATCCATTTTCCGAAGTTTCATTGTGAAAATTCGTTATATTTCTTTGAGTGGATTTGTTAACGGAGCGTAGAGTTCAATGGTAAACAGCTTCAGACTCTATTCTAAGAAAAACAATAGTAGATAAAATATTCTCTGTGCCAAAGGTGAGGCGAAAACCATCTTCGCACAGGGAGATAAGGTTGGAAATGGTTTGACACGATAAGATACATACAACACAGTTGAGATGCGTGCAGTTGGTTTTAAAATAGAACGAACCGCTCCACCCAGAGAGATAGGTACATTTTTGGAAGTCAAATAAAAGCTATTGGCTATAAATAGTTTTAAGAAAAAATAAGGTAGTATGTTAATAGAAAGCGTATTGATGCAGAATGAGTCACCCGCGAAGAAAGGTCAATTTTACGTTTGTCTATCATAGTGATTAAACTAGTGGAGCGAGGCTGGGCCGCGAGTGAATGACATCATCAGTGGTTTTGTCTTGTAATGAGTTACTGAGATGAAACCCGTGACGTAACGGCTATTCCTGGAACACATTTCATGCATTGCACACAAACATCAGCAAGAACGTGGAAAAAAAATTAATTTCAATTATTCGAAAATTTTGTTCTCTGTGCCAATTACATATTTGAATCATTGCATTTAACGTATTATGATCCATTTTGTATTCATAATGTTATTTTCTTTGTTTCTTTCAATATTGATGCATCGAATGTTATATAATGAGAACAATCATTTGGGTTAACGTGGATTTTAAAGTTTATCACGTGTACGTTCGTATGTAGATACTTTGTAACGATTTGTGGGTTTTAAATTTGGAATGAAGCAATTAAGTAGGTACATAGTCCATTTTGCTACAATTTTCATACACTTGATTTTCTGAATATTATTTATCGGATATAACTGCGGTCGATAGGTCAAGAAAGTGGTTTGAAGATCAGAAGTCATCACATTTCAATCGATACGCAAACCTCAGTTTGATACAGGCTTTCTAAGTAATGAGAAAGACCGTACAAGAATATTATTAGGGAATACAGAAAATGGCTTTCCTTTGTTCCATAATAATTTAAGATTGTTGAAGATCTTTTTTTTACGCATTATTTTTCGAAAGAGAAGCTCTGTTGTATCTCTGCAGTTAAATAATTGAAGAGAAGTTTAGAACCTTTGAATTGTCTTCATCGTCAAACGTTAATCGTTTCTGTGTTGTACGTGGGTTTTCTCTTCCAACAAGAAGGTTGAAGGCCACGGCCTACCATGCTAGCCAGGTACGAAAAGTCAGAGTCCATATTTTAAATTATAGATTAAATTTTTATCTACGCCTATGGTCATCCCCAGAATAAATGGAATTCGAAAATCATCTCATTTTTATCGGTACAAATAAAAGAATGTGCTTAAGAGTTGTATCCCTCGCAGATTATGTAACCCAAATTATAGTAAATGAAAAAATTGGCAACAAATTCTAAATATTGAAAAAAAATCTCAAAATAATAATTATTGTATTTTCTACGCCCGCATGCCCAGCGGGGGGATTATGGGCTAAAACCCCCATCGCGGAGGCCTAGTATACCCAGCAGTAAGCTGAAACAGGCTGATGATGAAGATGAAGGAAAAGTCAAAGTAATATATATTAAAGTACCTATACTTATAAGTTCGTTATTCAGCTGTTTCAAACTTCAATACGGAGCGTATATCGACCGGATGAACAAACCGACGCCTGCCCACTAATCCCGTGCTAAATTTGCATGCAACATCAATATTTCGTATAATAACAAGCACCACAAGTGCTCCCAATACTCGGTAAACATGATTCGAGCGTAGAAACTGTAGCAACGATAGAACAGTAAAGTCAGGAATCGTATAAAACAAACCATTAACGATTCGAAGATTCCATGTCCGAACTATAAAATCGGAGATAAAATTTTGCGCTAAAACATTCTTATGTCTGTGTTAGGCAGATGTTTACGATATTGCTTTGTTTGTCCGTGCATATCGATATTTAGCTAATTGTGGCTTTAAATTATACATGTTCAAATAGCCGTAACCGCATGGAAACTAAATATTATAGTTTCATTAAATTTTTCATCAAGACATTATTTTTAAGCGACTTTAATAAGTTGATTAGGATATATGCCAAAATGAAATTCGACTGACACGCGAAATTTTATGGATCCATAAAATTAATAACAAAAATGTTTGATAGAGTGGTGAAATTTCAGAATTGTCGTGCGATTAAAATAGCCAGAGGATATTTATGTACAAGGCGATTCTATAAACACAAGTCGTTAACGGGTTCGTTGTGATTGAGTACTTGTATATCAATTGAAATTTAGTCACAATTCCTTAGAAGTAATAATGTATCCAATTGCTCTATAAAGTTTATTTTATGTTGCATAACTAGTGGACAACACACACGTCACCTAATTCTGAATGGTTATGATCAAACATGGATAGATTTTTTAACGTGAACAGGCTATCAAACAAGCAGGCAGCATTCATAAGTGTCATATGGACATTTACATCCGCTCTCCAAAGGAACTACAGGAAGAAGGCTGCTAGTTTAGTTAAAGTTGGTTGTAGGAGTACCAGTTAATTGGTAATGGTAATATGATTATTAGTATACATTAAGACAATTAGTAAATGTTAAGTATTTAGCATTAGTTTGTTTTCGTCCTATTAAATGTCAATCTCAGACACTGCTCCAGTTATTGGATTGTTAATCATTCACTTCTCTGTAAACTGGGGCACGGAATTTTGCATGAATGTTAAGTGTATTAAAGTACTAAAGTTACATAATGAAAAAATAACACGAAAGTTCAGTAAAGATTTGGTGATGTACTTATCTATGAACCTTTGCTGAAAATTCACACCTTAGGATTTCTTTTTTCGAAAGAGAATTTTCGTATTTGATTACTCAATTAATACAATAAATGAAAATCGTAAGTAAACCATGCCAGTACCGAAAGATTGCCAAATGTTTTATTTTTTGAGTTGCCAAATACCCTAGACGAGTTTAATTCAGGTCATCGTGCTTTTTTTCATAAAATTCTTTTCTGATTACAAAAATGTTATACCTTTTAATTTTTCTTTTCAAGTTGAAAAAATAGAAGTAACATTTAACGTAATCTCCTCCTATTCTCCCCTGGGATTATTTCATTTTTTCATTTCAAATATCTACTGCAGTGGTAATTAATTGGAAGCCTTATCACCGAAGTGCTCGCGACCAGTAATATTCTAGATAAACTTTACCTGCTTAATTGTAAGTTCACTTCTGTAAAGTTGCTTAATCATCGTAGATTAATGACATGATTCAGGTATATAAATGATACGATTAAAGCACTTCGGTTTTGGAGTAACTTTTTAAAGATTACTTCGAGTAACAATTACCCTATATATACATCTAACTCGAATGACGTAACATCACCCTTGTAATCCCCGAAGAGGTAGGCAGAAGAGTGTAGTATACTGCTACGTTTCATCAATAACGTTTAAGTCACATGGAATAAGTGTTGAGCCTATTGCCAATTTGCCATACACCGGGCATTAATCCATACTCCCAGTCACTACTAGAAATTCTAAATTAGAAAAATTCAATAGTACCCGAACCGGGATTTGAACTCAGAATCTGCCGGTAGTCGCGCTTGCTACCACTCGACCAACGTACTCGAATGACTTTCATAAAAATATTAAAACTTATCCGAATTTCAACGATTCAACTGATATAATAATTCACAGGTCAAGGTGATCAATCGTTCCGTTTAATTTATTGTTTTCACTGTTCAACGATGACATATTCTGGTAGAACATCGAATACGACACAATAGTATTGTTAACACAATGTTTATTCGGATGGCCAAGTCACAGTAACAAGTGTATTCTTCAGCGAATTGGCGCGTATTAATAACAGCATGTCAACCATGTAACTGTCAATTGTACATGACGTAAGGTGTGTTCAGAAATGGAATGCAGTCACAATAAAGAATTGTAAAAATACGTACCAAAATATATTAATAATAATAATATATTTATTGCCATTGAAAAAACAACGAACAAATAACTTATAACAAATTACACTTTACAAACTAAACATGGGCAATAAGGGATGACTCAGCTGGTGTATTATATTCAGGTATTGTGAAAATGTCATAAATAATATAGGAATTGTAAATTATTATAAATTATATTCCCGGAACTAGGCGTTAAAAAGAAGAGCAGAGTCCAGACTATACCCTAGTTTTAGAATAACCAGCTATTCTGCCTTGAAACGACTAGGGCAAATATAAAATCGATGCCAGTTCGTATAGTAGGCGGATGCGGAAACAACGGTTTGTAAATACTTGTTGACCGACAAAATGAATTTTTACAAAGTGTAGCTAAAATTAAATCTTCTTTTGATGTTATGGAATGTAATAGGTATTTATTTTATCAGTGTTATTATTTTTTACTCCTTTATGTTGAGATTGATAATTTGGATGCCTAATTCAAATAGTCTTATTAATTCTTTTTAATATCCAATTGTTTTTTTTATTTTATCCAATGTTAATAAACTGTATGACCAAAATATCGAAACGATCGAATAATTCAAATCGTGTATTTTATTGCATTATCAAACCAATGTTTCATATTAAAATAATATAATAATTTTTTTCTTACGGAAATTAAATTCGACCACATAACTTTCAGACTTTCGTATGAAACACTCTTTTTGTAGGAAAGTGACTGATAAACGATCTGTTACTCGAATAGACCTAGTTTTCTTTGACGCTCCGTAGTTGCATTGATATAAATTATGTTCGAATATTTACCTAGACCTACATAAACTAGGAAATGACTCAAATAATTATTATTGTTTTCGGTGGGCGGGAGACGGCCTTGGGCCGGCCACGAAGGAATGTCCACTATCCATATATTATGATTTTATTATTATTCCGCGCGCTAAAAATAAGCAAAATGTTTTTCATGTTGTTTTTTCCATTTTTTCGTACGGCGCTCTGTTTACACTTTTTGGAGTAATCGCAACATTTTTTTAATCCGTTTTGGCAACTATCTCGTTGTATCATCTTATTAACCTGAAATCGATTTTAATGGTTTTGAATATCATTCAAATAAAAGCTATCTGCCGTACATAATAGATTTTCTTATAAGTTTGAAATTATTGGATGGTATATTTACACTCAAATACCTATTTTGAAATTAATATTTGAGGATTTTACAGAACCCTCTGTCAAATACGAGTAATATTTATTATATCGTTAACATTCTCTAAATAATGCATAGGGAAAATAACTGTAAATTCTCATGACGTAAAATCACGTGCATTCGCGTGTCAATGTGACGTGCTTAAACGTTCGTCAGCCTGTCATTTAGCATTTGAGACGCTTTCGCTTTGACGCGACTTCATTATCTGTTGAATATCTCTAACTTCGATGTCGTGCCTTTATTTTGATGTAAAGATCAAAATAAAAACACGACATCGAAGAAAAAGATTGTTTGATACATTGTATTATATTTATAATATAGTTTAATATTTCTGAATGAACAGTTTTTACCGTTTCCTTTTAACAAACAAAGTCGCATATTTCCGATTAATATTCGTTTATGGTATTAATTGAAAAGGATTTATACTCGTATAAATAAACGTGACAAAAAGGGCGCGAAAAATATTAACTAGTCGTAAAAAGTTTTAGCCAAACATTTTCGTTGCTCAGTTTTGTTCTCTTTCCATTCCTTTCATCTCCAATTATTACATAGAAGTACACAGATATAGCAATAAAATCAAAATAAAATACTTAGGTATTGATTGAGCTTTCACATCTTTATGATTTTTTTTATTCACGTACCTCGCTCTCACCGTTAAATAAATTCCCTACCTATTATTACAATAACACTCTGTTCTTAAAAGCAGTTCCATGTCTTTCTCCTATTCTCTCTCGTTCTTTATCTTTTGTTTCAGCATTTCAACAGCTCAGCACAAAACTCAAAATCGATGATTTCCTTCGCAGCACAGATATTGTACCTAGTTAAACGCCGTTCACGTCTTTCATCGGCTCACGACATTAACTATCATCACACCTACTAAGTTCTTGCGTACAACACACGTGCGATTAACACATCGTTTGCACGTCAATAAGGATTTTAGTCGTGAACTTTCTAGACGCAATGAATGTAGACAAAGCACGTCAAGTTCGTAAGGACTTGGCGTAACGTAGATTCTAGATGCACATCAAATATTTTACTTAGATATTATTAGCAAGTGAAATGATTTTAACATAACATCACGCCTGTTTTGGAATCTGATTAGGGGGCGAGCCTATTGCCATACACGGTGCGTAAATTCAACTATCGTGCTACTACTGGAAATTTCAAGTTAGAAAAATCCAACAATACTGCGCGACACGAGCATCGAATCCAGGACTTTTTGAACAGCAATCACGTTTGCAATGTCTTGACCTACGAGACGGTGAAGTGAAGTGATTAGTATAGCGGAAGTCGATATTATGTCAGACGAGAGAGAGCGTTTTATGATACGTAACGTATTTACGGATCGTATGTCTTGTGTATCGTATCGTATCTGTATTGCAAATTTCCTTTTTACTATCTACTACGAGCCTCTTATTATTCCGTATTTGAATATGGATCTTGTCAGAATGAAAAGATTGACAGCCATTGTTTGCCAAACCGGTTAAGTGCGGGTTGACAAATTTTATACACTTTAAATAATATTACCAAGAACGCTAATATAATAAGATTAATAATATATAGTTCCCTGCCTGCGTCTGTGTTTCCCGATAATTACAACCCGGACCTCTTCGAATTTAATGTGAATAGGCATTTACTAGGCAAGCTTGCTGCATTATAGGCCACATCGTTGCTTTCCATCAGGCAAGTCTGTGTCCAAAAGCTAGTCTATTGAGTATAAAAAAAAGATATATTTATTATTAGAAAAATTTATGTAAGTTTGTTAATTATAAACATGTTTTGTATAGAACGTGAACACTCCTTGAAATGGGTGAGCTTATTAGTCTCAACATTCAATATAATTTCTTAGCGGTCTAACAATCGACCCTAACCTTTCACCTGTGAAGGGCTCTTGAGGCCATTCTACAATCGTTTCACAAAACCAGATGTACACAGCCACACTGAAGGTCAGTCCCGACGTTGATCCTGACCATGAGTGAGCTGGGTCAAGGGGAAATCCTACGCGTTTTAGAAGTGGTGTTGTAATTGTCTTCGTAATTGTCTGAAATTTTCGCAAACTTTAAATTGCTAGATTCTCTCAATTGAGCAATTCTTTAGACTAAAGGAGGAAGGAGGAATTCTAATAAATGGAGAATATTGATACGTTGCAGTGTTTGTTATGTATTTATGAACATACTTCTAAGTTCTGACATGACCTTAATTCCAGGTTATGAAAATGATTATGAGCTAATATTATATTCATCATCATTATCATCAGCCTATTTCAGTCCACTGCTGGACATAGGCCTCCCCCAATAAGCGCCATCGCGCCCTGTCTTCGGCTTCTCGCATCCAACATCTGCCTGCAGCCTTTCGCAGATCGTCAATCCACCGGGCCGGTGAGAGCCCATACATATAATATTATATAGACATATTAATAAGCTTACCACATACCATCAGGTGGCACATCTGCTTGTTGATCAGGCTAAAAAAAAATAATAATACTAAGACGGGAAAAGAGGTCTTCATTAAATTTGGGAACTTTTCTGATGGCGAACATTTTTATAGGCGAAGGTGTCAACATATTATTAAATGGGCAGTATGTTTGCTAGATCTAATATTATATAAAACAGACACAAAATATTAAAGGGGACGACTCGCACGTTTCTAGAACATTATAACTAATGACTACGTTAATATGATGGACTGTTTGGTTCTTTTGGCCGTTTTAAATTATTTTGTTCTTAAAAATATCGCTGCTCAATATAATGATGGTCACGTAACGAAAATTAATATTCTTAAATATTTTATTTGCCTCGTTGGTCAAGTGGTTACAGGCATACCTGCCGATCGGGAGATCTTGGGTTCAAATCCCGGGTCGGGTGCTATTGGATTTTTCTAATTTAGAATTTCTAGTAGTGACTCGGAGTCTGGAATT
>DWJK01003967.1:0-12505 GCA_018248815.1 Croniades pieria auraria
CATCCGGGAACCTCGCCATAGTAGTAGACATGGCGGGTATCAGCCTGGCTAAATGACGAAATAAATTTTGTTTGCTAATATAAGAACGTGTTAATTTCGTAGAAAAAGTGTTGATACTGAAAGACTAATTAAGTTTTATTGGATTAGGACAAAAATGCAGAATGTCGGACAGTCTGAAAACCGAAATATCGATAAGGTGAATGTGCAACTTGATGTGGTAAAAACGTCCACTCCTCACAGTTCGGCTTCGAGTCCGGCCAAATCTGAAACCGAAACGTATTCAGAAGCACCTGCCAAATACATGACGGACTCTTCGGAAAGCGAGGATGAATCTGTATCCGAGGTAAAACGTGTTTTGTTTTCGATGGAGGCGGTGGCAGTGTGAGACTGATTATCCGTACCGCTAAATACTGCAAGGGACATCTTGTACATTAATGACCATACAATTACTTTTTTTTTATCGCGAACTCTGGTGCATCCGTAATTTTTATTCAAAATAGTGCTAAGCACACTATAACAAAGTAATATTTCATTCTCAGTGCCGTATAAGTCGCTTGCCAAATATTCCGTAAAACGTCAGAAAGTCATAGGTACATACGTCCTACTGAGTAATGCATGAAATTATTTATGCCAGCCGCTCCTAGACAGTATTCAATTGATTCTTTGTAATACTACGATACGGGCTAAGCCGTCGTAAGATACTTTTCATTGTCTATTTGTGTTTTGAATAAGGTTCGAACTATGGTGGCCATGTTTCTCGAATCACATGCATTTAGTTCAAGCGAAGTGCTGAATATTATGTTTGGTGACGTTTATTTTGCTCTAAATCTGTGAATTACATAATTTGTATGTGGTATCCTTGCAAATATCGTAGACGATGTTGTGTTTTGTGTCGTCACGCGCACCCGTCTCGTGCACAACGCCCGCAGCGATTCGCGCAAAAATGTTGGTTATTGGTGAATTACAAGGACCATTGACACTAGCGTTTAGCCTTTAGCTCGTTCCCAAGTACCACATTGTCGGTATGTCTCTCACATGTCTCATTGGTGTTATAGATCTTGCTGGCTTGTTTGTGCCTTAGCAGGCCAGACCTGTTGGTAAGTGGAAGACGACCCTGTGGGGTGCAGAAAGCTTCACAAACACCAATCGCTGTCGCAATATGAGTTGTTCTTGCGTGTTAACCTGCATAATGTGTGTGCAATGAACAGATCCAATGTCTCCATAATGTTTTTGTTTTAATGTTGTTGAATGGTCCTTGTGATTCTAACATTTACATGTGTTTGCAGTGATGTCTTTGCAGTACTGATTGTACTAACCTTAGCACTTCTAACCTATATGAATGTCCATACTAACATTAATCATGTCATTAGTATTTTGAGGCTCGGCTCTTTTCTGTGGCTATATTAAGACTGAGTTTGATGGCAATTAGAATTTTCGGCTATTAATTTTGATATCAGTGTCCGAAAGCAAATAAACAAAGAATGAATCAAGTAACAATATAGAGAAAACATTTGCATAATTCATATTTGATAACATATTTGATTAACAGCATAACAATGTCAGCTTCATAATCTTGTTTAGTCCAAAAGAGCTTTAGTTGTTTTTTTTCCTCTTGCACCTCCCTGTTATTAATATGTTATAACAATTGTGCTAAAATTGCCAAGTTTATTGACATGTGTGTGTGTATGTGTTGACAGGCGGAGATGGAGGAAGAGGGTGGTGGTGCAGAATCATCTAAGTATCTACTCTCCCACGATGACACAGAAAGGTCTGTTGACCCCGAGATGCAGGCCCGCCTCGAGACCCTCCTCGAAGTTGCTGGTTAGTTCTTTTCCGCTTGTTTCTTATGCATTTGTTCATAGTTTTATAAATTTTATTATCAACTTGTCAATCTAGGTTACACATTTATTTTGGGTACAGATTATAAATTATTAAGAGCTGACCCTAACATGGAGCAATAATAATCAAATAATATTTAACCCAACTTTTTAGATGATTTCATTATATATTATTCTATAAAAACCAATTACTTTCATTCTTTTGAATCCTGTTGACATTTTGAAATATAAATTTCAAGCTTGAGTGAGTAATACAAGAACTGCAGCTGTATTTCAATACAGTGTTACCTTTATTTCTATGATTGAAGTAAGTTCAATCAATATATTTCTTATTTTATAGTATAGAAAGATGCTGGTTTATTGCAACCGTAACTTCATAACTGAACACATTGTTGACTTGATGTAATTGGGATTAACAAAAGACAACATAAAAATATGTCACAACAGTCATGAAATATATAAGATGTAGAACAAAAGGCTAGTGTCAAGTGCTGTCCATTATTTATTTTAAACTCATACTATAACTGTAATAAATATATATATAATTTGATTAACTGTTATGATCTTCTCAGAAGGCAAATTTTTCTGTTATGTTTTGGTTGTCTGGAGCCTGTATCCAGAGTTAGGCTGTGTAAAGCTATAACACTGTCCTAATTTATATATCAAGTAATGTTATATTCTAGTGTACGAAGTATGATAGGTAGAAATTAGACACATTTTGCCCTATTGCTCTTCAACACATGTGGGAATATTCAGATAATAAGAACATCAGTCATTTTTATATTTGAATACATTTATCTATGGGCAAGGGTGATTATTTAGTTTTATGCCATGTACAGTTCTCTACTACTTCCATTTAATAAATAGAAGAAAATAAAATACAATCTAATTCCAGCATTTTGTTAGCTATGAATACTCATATAATAAATGCAGTACAAAAGATGTACAAAAATATATACATATTACAAACAGCGGAAAGATTACTCACATATTAATCATTATATTATACAAATACATTGTATGGGTTGTATTGATCATTTTAATAGCTTCCTACTTGGAGTGTATAAACATATATAAATCTATTGAACTAGAGTGAATAATGATATATCAACTGTCATGTCATAAGCAAAGGTAGCTATTATCTCTAATGCAGTAGTATATTGTTAAGAATTGGTCTTCAATAGGTTAGGTTTTGGTTACCATGGACACAGTAATCAGTTTAGATCCAAAATGTATTAGTCATTAAATATTTAATTTTGTCCATTTGAAAGCCACCAAGATATGGGTCGGTCACTAACCCCTCTGAACATGTGTTCTTCACAAATCCAGTCTGATATAGTTTCAGTCATGTGGCCAATGGTAGGACTTCAATGTGTTACAGTCAGCATGAGAGAAAGTAATTGGAAATAAATAAGTTATAATTCAGTGAAGACACATTAAATACATACAAAGTCATATAATTTTGAAAGCATACAAAGTCACATAATTTGGGGCTGAATTAGTTTAAAAACAGTGTGTAATTATAAAATCCAAGTACTATATACATGATTAATAATTAAGATATGTTTCTATCTATTACATATTTTAAAAACTTCTGCAATAAGAAATATATAATTCAATTGACACAGATCTCCAGAAACCATGCATATGTTTAGAAACAGTTCCATCTTTTAATCCTAGAAGTCGAGTCTAGAATAGTGCAGATTTTTAAATTCTCATTTGATCGGTCAAATTAGACAGAGCTTGTGCTGCTTACATATCTGATAAATAGTAAATGCATAGTTATATTGATAATTTTGCATTGACACGTAACTCATCCATGCTCATCACACTAACATTTTTTTACTGGAAATTTTATATATTATAATTTCATTATTAGGTTATATTTCATTGTAGACAATATATCAAAAAAAATCTTTACTTCTGCAACGATATAGTTAATGTGGACTTCTCTCAATCTTACATCTTATGACTTATAACTTACAACATACTTACAACTGGTGACAGTGGTAAAAAGTTAGTGCTTCTAAGTGCTATGTAATAGCGATAAACAGGCATGTCTTCTTAATATGTCATTTGAACCTTTAGACTAAAAAGACTACTGGAAATGTTCATTAAAGACTAAGGTCATTCTCAGGTACAGGTCAATTGTACAGACTCAAACAGAATAGTGTTTCACACACACAACAACAAGTATTTTCTAAATTATTAAATTAATATTTTACTTTAATAATTCCTTTTATCTTTGTCGCAAAGTCAATAATACATAAAGTAAAAATATAAAATGAAACCACAGGGATTTAAATTGGAATGTTAACATTTTAAACAGTATTTATATATGTATGACAAATAATAAATATTGAAAATTAGATACAGTTCAAAGGCTAATATGTATTTCACAACAAATTTTGGAGTAGGTTGATAACTTGTACATTATAATCACTTCATATATTTAGTACTTTATGAAATAATAAAAATGTTCGTTTGGCCAGTGTGGCAGACTATGATCTTGGCCTCTCATTCTATCTATCATTACTCATTCTAATTTTTGTACTTTAAATTATTTACAAAGAACGAAATGAAATGGTTAATGTAAGGTCATTTATGGCAACACTGATAAAATTACAAATAAAATTCATTGAACGTATAAAGGAAGGCTAACTTAAGTTAGTCTTTCATTATTATAAATTATGATACACATCTATTAACAATTTAATCTTCACAGAGCATCAAGAAAGGAGAGTTGTCTCGATGTTCACGCGTGGTCAGTTTGCTATAGTCTTCAGTTAATTTATCTACACCAATAGCCATGTACACATACATTCAATTATTTCGCATTTTTATCGTCATCGGCTCGTAAGTTACGTTAGAGAGTTGTAGTATATTATCCACTAGAAGTATATAATTTGCGTTCATAACATAATCAGATGATCTCTAAACAATATCGTGTAAGCGATTCATAACTGTCGCTAGAATAATTCATTTTGCTGTGTTTTCGTTCAGTAGCGAACGTTGCAATCGTTGCAACAGCCTCGCTGGTATGCGTTAATGTTACATTGAAATTGAGATCTGCGAGTCGTGCTACTATAACATGATAAATGTGTTTTTTGTTTAATATTTATACCATATTATATAATATATTTATATTATATGTTACCTTATTATTGGTTTAGTAAATTGACAATTGAATCACCCTTTATTACATGGGACGTATAACACAACCTGGCAAAACTGGTAGAAATACACTACTCTGCCTACCCGTTCGGGGAAATTCAGGTTTGTTTATCGGTGCGGTAAAATTGTATTTACAGATGCATATTTCAGATAAATATCAACCGGATACTGATTGCGAAAGATTTGTTCTGTTCACGTGAAGGTATTGTTGTGTTTTAGTATCGTAACTCCCCGTCTCGTTTGACCGAGGCTTAGCGGAAACCAGTTCTTATTTATATGTGGTATTCGTTCGACAGTCGCTTGCGAAACCGCCCGTTGACGGATTTCAGACACATCGGAAACGTCCATACCGGGGATGTCTATATCAATTCGTTAATAGAAAAGGCCAGCTAGTGAACGCTAGTGGCCTTATTGGTAACATTTACGTGTTACACCCGACTGTACCGTTCACTAGACGCGAGCGACAATGAGCGAGGTGCAAGAAAGGTTTCTCGCGTTGGATAAATATTCCATCGAGTCTGATTCCGTACCTGTATTCGATTCTTACATTATAGTACTGCATAAAACATGCAGTATATTTATGATTTTGGAATTAATAATGCTAAAGTACGGAGGCTGCCGCTTCACACGCAGCACACTCCATCGTTTATCGTTGAATAGAATGCGATTTGCATATGTGTGTTGCTGCTGTGTGATTTTGAGCTTCATGTCCTAGGCGCGTCGGGTTAGGTTAGAATTAATGTGAGGTGCGTGCGGGGTGCAACGTCACTACTAAGCTAGCTCGATAGCCGGCGGCGAACAGACTGCGCCAATGGTTCAATCTACTAGAGCTTCACCAACCCAGCGATATAACAAAAATGTAGTAATCCACTTCCATCTTGGAGGAAGAAAATTTTAAACATTATCTATTATCCATAGCTGCACTCGTTATGAAACTTTATTGATAGATAAATCACAGTAATAATAAAGTAGATGGAATATCTTGTTTAATAAGCGGGATTATCAGTAAGTCTTGGAAAACATTAATGTTTATCATAACTGTTATTACTACTATTTTCTGCATTAGTCCATTTTCTTGTAATGACTAATATGACTTAATATGAATGTACGGTCGTAAATGTGAATGATTATGGTCATCTGCGGTTAGATACTTTCTCTCGAAATTATATGTGTTTTACCATAAGTTATGTTAATTATTTCATTGCTTCATGATCCGCTGACGCTCGTGCCTTGCATCGCGGCGCGCTCAGCCCCATACCAGCAATTGATCAGCGGGCGCCTACATTATACTCTCTCCGGCTTTACACGACTCATGGCACGGACGCGCCGACCAGATGTTCTCGACGCGCTCCTATCGCGCCGGCTGTGCCACGCTCGGAAAGTAAACACCGCGATTGTTGTTGGGACCAATATCCACAACCTCTATAAACTCCAGGGGAATGGATTTAATATCGTTATCATTAATACTGTGACTTATTAATGTGTATTAGTGAAACGGAACGTTTGCCAAGTAATTGTTCAAAGTACACATGTTGAAACAATAATGGAGAGTGCTCACCCGCCTTGACCTTTTTAGTATAGCACAATTGCATTAGTTCGATTTAACTTTTCTAATCACTAAAATCAAACGCTTTTGTCACATGTCATACGTTTAACGCTTGTGTTTTGGTACATTTAAGTTCCGACTATGAAAATAATTCTTGGTTCGATTTGAACAAAAAAAACAAATTGACACCGGCCTTAGTGTTTTTTTGATTGTTTGTCCGCGGGGAAACCGGGAACCCCACAGGACACTATAGCTGGACTGCTTTGTTACGTAAATAAATGAGGGTTGTTTTGTTTACATAGACTTCTAGAACACTCTTCGGACTTGTTGTTGTCTATCGATGCATGATTTGAGAGTCATAATACATTATAATTTTTTCCTCTGCTTCTGAATAACAATTACGCATTTTTATACAAAAGTGCACGATGAGCTCTCGAACGCAGATATAGGTCGATTTTTAAAAACCAATTTGAATTTATTTACTTAAATGTTTTTAGGTTACTGTTATTAATTGATTAGAATAAAATAGCACTTATGTCATGTTGTAATATTGAAAATCTCAATATTTTATCCTAGTAATTTCTGTTGGTTTGTTTATTTTGTGAATAGTTCTTAGAACTAAATAACTTCTCGGTTTTTATGCAATTATCGGAACTGAACAAGCAGTCTCTTATCATATGCTATTTATGGCACGCAACATTTAATTGGAATATATCTGTCTTTTTAATAATGTTCAATGAAAAAAAAATGTAATTGGGCTAAATTATCATTTGAATTCTTAGTACTCATGATTAACAATCGTAAAGTGCATAATATATGACTCAAACATGTTAACTATTTTGTTTTATTAAGTTGCGCGTACTTGATACTAGAAAAATAAATTAACTGAATGTAGTATGAATTTATTTTTCGTCACAATCTTTGAGGGAGTAGCAGTTGGGAGCGTGCAAACTGAACTAATTATAAATAGTAGTGCGAGTAATATTTGCCGTCAGTACTCTATTCAAATCACTTCTATGTCATGCACATGTTCTCAAAAGAAAATCAGTTGTCGACGAGTCCAACATAAGTCTTATATAATTCACTATGCAGTCTATGGAATTGTTCTGTTATCTATATCAAGGCGTTTTCATATTTACCAGTCCAATTGTCTAACGAAGTATTAACAGTTGGCGCTTTTCCTCTACCATGATGAGCTAAGCCGAAATCAGCGTATATCCGAATTAATTTATTTATAAATTTGATATTGGTTGGTCATGGACAATTTAGGCTATTTTAATGTTATAGCTTTGTCGCCAGGCTAGAACGTAGATATTTCTTCTTTTCAAGAACTCAGTATAGTTACGTCGCGTTCTATTGGATCAGCGCGAGGTTTGTCCCGATGCATCTGCCGCTGCGCGGTTGGTGAGGTCAAGCGTGCCGGATCGATACCGCGCCGTGAGGAGACAGACGTTGTAATTTTAATAATACGTCGCGTTCGCCTCCGCTAATTAAACCGACGCTGTCGTCCACACGAGGGCCTAAGCGTGATATTATTAACGACGGAAGGCCGCCTGTTGACCTATACGATGTGGTAATATAAAAACACGATGTAGGTACTGCTGTTTTGTTGTTCTCAATGCATCATCTGTTATTTATGTGTATATGGACCTTTCTAGTAAATTGATATGTGTGAATAAAAACGGACGAGGAAAATGATGTCTACTTTTTACAATTGGTAGAGTCGGTAGATGTGAAAAGGATGCTTTAGTTTTTTAATGTAGCTTCAATTGAAGAATCTCAAATTGAAGGTTGTGTTGAAGGTTATAGTTGAGGTTAGTATTTCTATGTTTGTTAACGTCCCATAACATGTGTTGGACATTTTAGTGGAGGGATCCAGGGTCCACATAGAATTAAGAGGCATTCACATGGTCTAGACTGTCTAGAGGGATCAAGGATGACATAAAGAAAAGTCGGTTAGTCTGTCGCTCGTTACTTGTAACTGATCGATCCGCCATTGGTTTAAACATTTCTCACTAGATATTCACCTGTCGCCCGCTCGGGAGCCGCCCGCTGGCGATATCGCGGCCGATCTGCAAACGAGCCAATGCTGCGCGTGGCCTACGTCACACCCTGTGACAATTCGCTGGAAATTATACTTATCACTGTTCTCTTTTGTGGCAAATACGTATAAATCTGATGCTTTTGACGCGAATAATTAAAAGAATGGAATGAAAAAATGTGCTCGTACTTATAACATCGACATCAATAGACTTTTTTGTCGTTTCGCCCTTGAACACTGGTTTCCCCAGTATGTGACGGGTTAAGGCTGTAAACTTACACGCTTGCCAAAAACGTGGTGGCGGCAGGCTGTTCCTCTAATGATAGTTCATAATGAAATATAAAAAAAACTTAAAACAGATTTTTACACATAAATTGACTATGTAGTAGCACTTGCATTGTAAGCGTTACAACCGACCCTGTTTTATTATAACGTGATACTCACACATGCGCATCTCGTACACACCGTATACCCGTCATTATATCGAGATGAGGAGTGAGACGACGTGTGTGTAATAGTGTGTAGTACCTCCAGACGCATTGCATCCGCAGTACTCACTTTACATTAGACACGGCGGTAAATGTAAAATGTCAGTACTTGTAGCCATACGCGAGCGAAAGGTCGCCGTTGACGGTAAAGTCACGTTAGCACTTTAGTGGCCCCTTTTACAGTATTTAGCGGTTTTTGGCTGCGTTCAGGACTTTATGGCTTCGCTGCCCCGATCGATCGAGCGTCGAACTTGTGGTTCGCGGCCAATATAAACTTTTTATATAAATGACATATTCATCTTTGTGGCACTTACAATTTCTTATAGTTCAGCTCATATATGTTATTGATTTTATTAATACATTTCCATAAAGCATTGTAATATTGTTTTTTTGTAAATGTCCTTCGAATAGTTTAAAATCTTATTCTAAAATCTACTTATTAATATATTCCAAGGTTAGAAATACTCCATTTTATTTTAAACATTTAATAGCTAGCCCTTGGCGCTTCAGTTTGAAACTTATCACATGAAAAAAATTAAGTCGAAGGTCACCACGAAAGCCTTGTATTTAGCCTTTTCTAGTTGTTCAAAGCCTCCAGTTTGTATTTAATCGATAACACTGCAAAGCTTATCTACATTCGTTGTAGACTTCATTCATTGAAATACCTAAAGAACTAGCTAACAGACACATAACTAATTCTACAAAACCTACATCTAGAAAAAACTTGGTAAGTTAACGAAAATAACCCTTCTACAGCCGAAAGCTTTTTTAGAGAGAACTTTTCATGTAAAGAAATCTAGAAAGTGGCTTACTTTTTAAGCTGTTTGTTGATAATGTCCTATTCATGAGTCGACTGCCAAGTTAAATATTACCGATTGAGATGTTACTGATGTCTTCATCATCATCATTATCGTCATGTCTAAGACTCGTAGATTGTATGCGGTCTCAAAAGTCGGGCACGGAGTTACTGTAACTATTATACGTCTCTAGGTCTTGCGCCGAGAACATTACAAAGTTATTGATTTTCGTCTTAGGACTTACTACGTGGACGTGTTCATAGTAGTATAGCAGTGAACTGAACACAAGTGAATTATACAGCCTTCGCGTCTGTTTCTGCTCGGTTACAGATCTCCGTGTTCTATGTACGAGAATAGAAACGAAATTCGCATGTTAAAAGTGGATTTCTATCTGACGATTTGATCACGACCCAACAAAACCGCCCTTCGCGACATGGATTCGCCCGTGTAACTGTGTTAGCACTAAAGGTCACTAGAAGGCCGACAACGCCCTGCTTTGTTTAAAACAAGTCCTTTGCGAATTTCTCTATAGGTACGTAGGAACTTGGAGCGCATCTTAGCCAAACCGTCGTGTTGGATGTTTTCGTCCTTCCTATTCCATTCCTAATATTCTTAATAATCTACATACAGTAGAACTTGCGATTCTACTTTCTATTACATTTTTGATGTTTCATAATATCTTCAATATCCCAGCTGCCGCCTTGTTCTATTTGACCTGTATTGCAATTTTTCCTTGAAAGACTTTATATAAATATTCTTACTACTATTCTCAAACCGATACGTTGTTCTGGTCAATTTTTTGGTCTGGAAGAGGCTGCTGAATATAATAGATATATTGCAGCCATTAAAGAGCAGAGTTCTTTATAAAGCACAGGGTCATCGTGTCTCAGTAGTATTTCGTGTCTTCATGTTATTGTGGGAAGCGACCCGTGGCCGTACGTTGAGCGTGAGAGATTTAAAGTAGCTTGTGAAGAATCAATTAAATTATATGCAACTACGGTGTTGTTGACACCCTCCTTCGTGTAACTAAATCGACTATCAATTATTAAAAATATACCGTATAAATAAGCGTATTTTTGTTTTCATGCTCTGTTCATTTTGAACTTATTGGTGTTTAGCATAGTACCTACTAATAGACACCAGTAAACTCGTTTGTAATGTTTAATAATGGGTAAGAAGCTTAAAATAATAAAGCATATCCATTGTAATCGTCTAAAGGCTGGACATTTCTAAACTGTTAATTAATTATTCATAAACTCTTTCATCACGTAAATAAACCAGAAACCTAGTTAGTTCATTGCTCTTCCAGTTTTTTAATAATTCACAGAAAAAAAACGGTGACAAGTTTAAATTTCTCGAAAGTTGGCGATGTTAGGTTAGGAAATCGTATGTTAGTTAGGAAATCTAATTTAGAGAAGTAACGAGTTTCTCCCGCGAAAGTTCGGTTTTCCGATTAATGTTGATGGTGCATTATTCGAGATGGTTCTACGTAGACTAATTCGTTTACTTAGTCCACAAGATCGTCAGATTTTATAACGTTATTGGCTACGTGCGGGGCTCTGCCTGGTCCAGAATACTTCTTTAGCTCTGTTAAGCGGTTTCTCATTCCATATTTTCACATCGATAACTTTTGGGTCCTAACATCTAAACTTTTAGCTGTTTTGGTTTTATCGGCAATCTGGTTTATGTCCTATTCATAGTAGGCGTCCGTCCAACTCAAATTGTCCTAACCACGTCAATCTACTGCACATAAAGTTAGTTATGAAATATATGAAAGTAAAACGCATTTAGGATATATTAATAATCCTGTTGTTGTCAAAACGTTTCCTTAATACATCTCTATTCCAATTTTTAACTAAGATCGCTCACAGGTGCATTGCTAATTACGAGAATCAATTGATCAATTGGAGCGCTTCATGTTTTAGATGTTAATTTATCCACCGTGCCCTTTCATAAATGCAAATATGAATACCGTCCTCTGCTCAGCGACCCAAGTTTTATTCAGTGACCAGTATTGCTAAATTTGTGACTTGGGAAAATTGCATGGAGTTCGTCGATTGTGAATATAGTGGCATGCATGCCACTGTCAGCGTTGTCCGCGATCGTTATTTTTGTCTAGACCTTTCAAGTCAAACATATTGTTCCCGGCGGGGTTTCCATGGCGCCTGGTTGTCATCACCTCGTCCACGGATATTAGTTGTCCAGTGACATTTGTTGCTTAATGTGCTAAACAACATTATTGTTATTTATTATTTAAATAACATAGTAACGAGGATAAATATATAAATGTAATTTGTCAATACTAATTCTTACGCAAATGACAGGACTATTATTTTTTTTTGTCTGTTTCTACGTTCATCGTGCATTAAGCCCGTTGGATACGTAAAAAGTGTATGCTTTTAATAATAATACCTTGGAACAATTACGTCACGTGCACCGTGGAAATGTGGTCCACGCATGTGAACTTGCGCACTGAATTCCGATGTAATGTTCGACATCAAGAAAAAAAACCGTCAAAACAGTAATGAGGTTCACACGTGCTGCGTACACACGGGCTCCACACTACCACACACTGCTACACCACAACTGCGCCACAATGCCTCGTATGCATAATACACTTA
>DWJK01003968.1:0-12504 GCA_018248815.1 Croniades pieria auraria
GGTCAGATTGGAGGTCGTTGGGGGAGGCCTATGTTCAGCAGTGGACGTCCTGTGGCTGAAATGATGATGATGATGAAGTAATTAAGAAATAACTAAGCTGCTCCTACGTGCCTAATGGACCAAGATAACCCACATATAGAAACAGTACGGTTTTAATTACGTGATTCATCACGCATATGGGTATACAATTCTTATAAACGTAAATAACGTCAGGGTCAGAGTGGACATCTAAATTATATTGGATTGCATCACTTACGCTGTTTATTTATTATCGTATAAGCGTTATGTTATTGAATAAAGGTGGTAGGTACTTCATCTGAATTGATTAATTTGGTTTAATCATATATCACATAACAAGAAAAAAAAAATTATCAATAATTCGTATATTTTTAGAAATATCAGTGGGGATAGCCTAGTGGTTTTTAAATGTTTTTCCCGATCTGTCTCCCAAAAACGTGTTCAGAGCTGTTTACATAACTCACACTGTGTTTGTGCAGTTATGTAATTTCTTAATATTAAATGTAACTCGTTAAAATTTGAAGGAAAACAACGCGAGGTCACGTAAAATTTTTTGTCTTTATAATTTCGAATAAGACGCGTGTCGGCTACGTGCAGTATATCAGCGTGGTAGACTATAGCCTTACCCTTTTTGTACTTGGAATAATTCTTATCTAGTAAAGGAAAAACTAACAAAGAAGGGCTTATGGGGTTAACGGTATATCTCGTAAAATATTATTTATATAAGATTTATTTTATTTATATTACGAAATAGACACAGATGTATTATTGTACTCTGTTGTTTTGAAGACGTATTTCAAACACGACCCGCTCAATTTAAGCACGACGTGTTTATCACTCGTTTAGATACGGAAATATGTAATCTACATATAATGTGTCCACGCTCCAGGCGAGGGCGTGAGCAGCTACACGGCGAGCGTGCTGCATGCTGCCAAGTCATTGAGCAAGGGCCTGCGCGGGCTGGGCGAGAGTGTGGCGCACAGCTTGGCCGGCCGCGCCGCCTCGCAATCGCCCAGCCCGCCGCACGCCGACCACCAGCACGCCGGCCTCGTCACCATTCTGGACATCGAGGTACTGCACTATACTTCGATCATTTAAGCAACATGCAAGCCACTGTGGGCTTGTATTTTCCTTTCGAGTCTATCGAATCAAATTAAATCACAACTGGAACACTTACATATTAGTTACGAAGCTCAAGGGACAGTAGACGGTTTATTAAGGAATATTAGCAAAAGAGGGATTGTTCAGATTTGTAACTTAATGGCATGTCTCAATTAAAAAAAACTGAATTTTTACCATTTTGACACTAACATTTATTTTCCAAAAATGTCTATTAATCGTTACAGAGTATGGGTATGAGCATGAACATGAAATATTGATTTGACATTATTTTGTGTTCTGTTCACAGCAAGGTATCGACGAAGAAGATGGGCAGGATTGCGAAGAGCCGTGCGACCCCGTAGTGGCTCACTTCATAGCTCACTCGGAGGCCATAATCGCGCTCAAGTTCGATCCCAGCGGCATGTTGCTAGTAACAGCGGATAGGAGGGGCCACGACTTCCACGTCTTCAGGATCAACCCTCATCCGTGCGGACCGAACCTTGCATCTGTGCACCATCTCTATATACTGCACAGGGGTGACACCACGGCTAAAGTGCAGGTAAGAAATTAGGGATATTGTAGATTTATCAGTGTTGTCCCTTGTGGAAATAACTTCGGGTGTATGGAGGACGTATAGTTTTAGAGTAGACTTATTGTTTACTGCATATGTTTCCATTAAACATAATTCAATAGACACTGTACATTAGTGTGATTTATATCGTTTCCGTGGGTTACTCGGTGGCAGGATATCGCGATTTCGGGCGACTCGCGCTGGGCGGCGGTGTCGACGCTGCGCGGCACGACGCACGTGTTCGCCGTGAGCCCGTACGGCGGCGCGGTGGGCGTGCGCACGCACACGCAGCCGCGCGTCGTCAACCGCCTGTCGCGCTTCCACCGCTCCGCCGGCCTGCCCATACATGCCGCGCACGCCGCCGCGCACTCCGCCGCGCACGCCGCCGCACACAACGCCGCGCACACCGCCGCACATGTGCACTCTCCTGTACGTATCGCCTATTGTTATGTAATATTCACTTTAGTTATGTAAACGTTAGTCATGTATCTCAGGAAGTTTTTCAATTTATTCAAACCTAGGAAGTAAAGGTTTATTTATCACCATCGTCATCAGCTTATCTCAGTTCACTTCTGGACATAGGCCTCCCCCAATGAGCGCCATCTCGTCCTGTCCTCGGCTTATCGCATCCAGCATCAGCATTTGTCACCAACCAAGAATGAATTCAATGCTTTATTCTTACACATAACAACTGGGCCACCCTGGTACCTGCGTAATGTAGATTTCCATATGGACCATAATTTAGATACAATAGGCCAGTTCTTGAAGAAGCAAGCCGTGAGCTACTTCAACAAGGCTGACGTCCACCCAAATAAAGTCACTAGGAACATTGTCTTGTACCCCCGCTGTCCGGCCGGGGTTAAAGCTCTTCTTAGGAAACCGAGGCACGTAATAGATGACCCTGACAATGATATAAGACTGGGAAATAGGTCTCCTTCGGAGGACTCATCTCCCTCTCAGACACTACACAACCACCACATATGCGCACCGTCCCCGCTGGTGAGGACGAAGACACTGCGTTCCACACGGCAGACGTGCGCCGTCCCCGTACGTTTGACCATCGTAGTACCGTCGCCCTTCGATAAGTATACACCGTGTCGATCCGTGCCTAGGTCCGATTCTCACTGGAGACGCCCACGGGTCGGTTGCACAGCCCTAAGTCCCTCTTTCGCTGGGCGGAGTCGGAGGTCCAGCCCGTGCTGGGCCTCACTTCTACCCCTCCCCACTCTCCTTAATTCAGGCGGAGCCACTTGGGCTCGCCACTAAAACCCGGAGAAGCTGTAGACGCCATTAGGATCAACAGCATAAGTCATTTAGGAAAAAAAAGCAGGAAGACACAGAACATTTTTGGAAGCGATTAAGAGTGGTTTAACAAGTGATAAAAGGAAGCGATTTCTGCGAATACCAGGGATACAAGAGAGAGTAAATAAACAGTTTGTGCACTCTGAAAGCATCTTTCGTTCGTCACCCTATACACAGTACATTGCATGGTTTCCAGTCGCCAGTCTACCTATACGTAACAATATTAATAAGTAAAGACAAATATTGATCAGTTTGATGTCATAATAATTCCTTTTTCAATTTAGTAAATGCTTAAATTTCGCAGGTGGTGGAGGGCTGGTTTCCCAACCCGCGGCTGCCGCCGTTCCCGCTGCCCGTCACGGCGGCGCCTCTGGCGCAGCTGCGCCCCACGCACAACTTGCCCACGCACACCATCACGCGCACCAGCTCCGGTAACACGATGTTTTATTATACACATTTTCGTTGTTTCTGTTCTTCAGGTACTTTTAGTGAAAAATATTCATTGATTTCGAGAGTATAAAATCCTTTGTTTATGCCTTTATCTGTAAGACATCGCCACTGTGTCTATATCTAATGAAATTACATGTAGCCGTTATAACATATAATTATGTAACATATGTTTTGGATACATTTTGGAAGGAAAGAGAGTGTTTTCATATTTATCTAGATAAATGTTATCAGATAGAAATATCATAGATTTATATATCAATCGTTTTTGTACTTATTACATATACAATTATTACATCCCGGTTTCCCTCGTTCGTGAGTAAAATAATAAGGGGTTATCGTGCATCATTATGGAATAGAAGTCAATTATTCCATCATAACGAACAATACCAAAACAAAAGGCAATCGTTTCCCGAGTTAAATATCAACGAAGAGTGAAACACTTCACTAGCGGTAGGTACGATAAAACGGGCAACGTTCTGATAAATGATACATACAACAAGGGTCTCACTGTAATTCCAGGCCGTCAGCGGCTGTCGTCGCTGTCGGAGGACAGCAACGCGGCGCCGCTGCTGGCGCGCGCGTGCTTCGGCGCCGCCGCCGCCGCGCCGCGCGCCGCCGCCGCGCTCTACCTCGTGGCGGCCAGCGGCTCGCTGCTGCACCTCGTGCTGCGCCCGCGCGCCGCCCGCAGTGAGCGTCCGCCCTTTACTCGCTATCGGTACACTGTCGCTATCGGTACCCGCCTCACGTGCTTCTCGACTAAATCATAATATGTACCGTAATATGACATTCCGAATCAGTCGGTCGACTGTTCAGCCCGCTTACGTCGTCGTGCTCTTCAGGCGTACCGAAGGAGAAGATCTGCGACGACTCGCCCATCGAGCTGGAGGTGGAGGCGGTGGCGCAGTGGCCGCTGCAGCGTCCGCCCGCCGCCGCCGACCTGCTGGCGCCGCTGCCGCCCTCCAATCCGCTGCTGCAGCCGCTCAGCTGCAGGGTAAGACGCTCCGCGATGTGAATTTAAAACTGTATTATGTATAATGTTTAATTTATTTCTGAAACGGTAAGCTACTCGGACATTCTTATAATATCACCGCAGCAGGTAACGTACTCACGACGTAACCATTACGCCGGGTCGACGACGAAGTCTAAGCGAACGAATAAAAAATTTAAAATCAAACTTTATTCTTCGATAGCAAGTTTAAATCGGAACCCGTTTCACAAACGTGTGACGAGTGCGCGTGTTGCAGCGCTGCGCCGACGTGTGCATGAGCGAGGAGGAGCGCTGGCTGTCGCAGGTGGAGATCGTCACGCACGCCGGCCCGCACCGCCGCCTGTGGATGGGCCCGCAGTTCGTCTTCAAGACCTACAACAGCACCGGGTACGGCATCCGCCGCATGCGTGCGACGTTTAGCTACCGCGAGCGACTAGCTAATACGAGTGAGTGGTAGCTAATCCGAGTAATATATTTTTGATAAAATGCTTTCCAGGTCCAACTCGTCGCTGTCGGAGGCGGAGACGGTGGAGGTGGAGGCGAGCGGCGCGGCGCGCTCCACGCCCGTCAACATGCCGGGCGTGCGGCCCATCGTGCCCGTGCTCATCGACTCCGGCTCTGCCAGTTAGTCGCTATGTTATCATTTTCGTTTTATAATTATGATCATTATTGGTACTGTTGACATCATTATTAGTTTACTTCTTCTCATAGAGCAGGACACGTTTGTCCCGTGTATTCCCAAATATACATTCAGTTTTTTCTTACTACTAGAGCCGCCATCATTTTGCCTTCGGAGACCGAGTTTTCACGTCTCCATGCGACTTACTGAGCCTATGTTAATATTTTAGGGACTGACTACAGTATAAGGACCTTCGACGTAATAATAACGCCGCGGATGCTAAACACCTCTCGAGTAGAATCGCGTAATTTCGTTCGAGAGCAAAGCACCGAGTGGGTTGGAATAATCGATAATGCGTGGGCAGGCTCGCTGGAGCAGTCGCCGTCGGACAGCCGCCGCAAGTCGCTGGCGGCGGACGGCCGCGCCGCCTCCGCCTGCGACGTGCAGCTGCGCGAGGACCTCGCCGAGGCCATGAAGGAGGACCACGGTGAGTAGCGCTGCCTGGACCCGCTCGCTTTTAACAATCTATCCAACTGGAGAATAATGCGCTTGCAGTCGACCGCCCCTCGACTCTGTTAGGTTGTCCGTTACAAAAGCATGACTAAAAGTAGATGGGAGTAGCCTTACAGTACGACACGTATGTATTATTATCTTCGAAGAAAATTTTGATACGTGTCGTGTTACCACAACGGACTGTTTAGCACATCTGGGAATTTAGTTCGCTTCGGAGTGTAGAACGTTGTTTGCACAGTTTACCTAATAATATTAGGGAGGCAGTCGGTTATATCGATATTTTTAACAGAACACAAATCAAGATAACTATGTATTCTAAACAGAATGAAGAAGCTAAAATTTAGTTTCATTTTTGCTTGCGCCTGTTCCTGTTGAACGTATAAGTTTATAAATTGTAATTAGTGCGAAATCAAAAAAACAATTTTATATTATTGAAATTAAATACTTCACGCTCAACTTATTATTGTACGGAAAAGTTAAATAAGGAATTCAGATTTAGGTAGGAGATTTAGTGTTTACTGTTGGGATGTACGTTTTTGTCGGCACTGTATTCGAGTCGGACCAAAATCCTACGACCATCGAGCGACGTTTATGTTCATTTATACAAATAAATACGGTCGATTGGAAAAAAGTCGTTTTATGATTTGAAAAAGTCACCTGCAAGATTGTACGAGTTAAGTGCAGTCGAGTCGCGCGTAAAAAGCCGGTTGCGAACGGTCACTGCGAAACCGCGAAGTGCACAAGAACGAAGCTCGCGAGTGGAGGGGTGGCGGAGACGACATCGCCGACACCGACCGCGAGGGGTGGGCCGCACGAACACCGAATAAGGTATCCGCGAACTCGCTAACGGCCCCGTACCGAAGCCAAAGGCATCCATGGCGCCCGGAACCTCTCGGCCCCCGATCTCGCGCGCTTCCTTCCAAATCTCCTCCGGAGCTCACTCACTAACCTGGTTGCCTTCGGTTTCGCGTAGGGTGTCCGCGCTCGCGGGACGGCGACGGCCGCGCGCGGCGCGCCGTGGAGCGCGCCGTGGACCCGCTCGGCACCGTCGTGGCGCCGCCCGCCGCCCGCGCCGCGCGCGCGCCGCCCGACCCCGACCGCCACACGCGCTCCAACGACGACGAGGCCACCTTCCGGCCCGTGCTGCGCGCGCCCGCGCCGCCGCCGCACGCCGCGCTGCTGGTGCGCCCGCTGCCGCTCACCACCACCATCCCCGTGCAGACGCTGGCGCCGCTGCCCGACGCGCCCGCCGACCCGCCCGGCCACGAGCCGCACGAGCCGCGCGCGCTCACCACCGACGTCGTCATCCCCGCCGCGCTCTCCCGCCCGCTCACCGGCCCGCTCGCCGGCCCGCTCGCCGGCCCGCTCTCCGTCCCGCGAGACTGGCCGCTCGATGACGAAGACGACGACGACCCCGGGCCCGTGCTGCCGATATCCTTCGACGACGACTCTCCGCTTCGACCTCCGCCCCGCCCCTTCGGCCTCGGTGTCGCGGCGATGATCGTAGATAGTATCGATGTAGACGCTAAGAAAAATATTATTATAAGTGAGGATCTCGTGTGTGAGAGTGATGTGCGCGAACGAGAAGCTCGAGAGGTGTGCGACTGGGCCTCGGCGCTGGCCGGGGCGGCGTGTGAGAGCGAACCCGCTACACTGCCAAAATGTGACGAGCCGCCGGCTGATATTCAGCCGACGGGTCGATTTAGAGTTAAGAAATCTCCCACCGCGAAGTCTGTTAGTGATAGGGTCACGGGTGGCGTTAGCGTTAAGGATGGAAACACTTCAAGCACCGAAAAGAAACTTAGGGATTGTGACGTATCTGAAGTGGAAAAGGAAGAAGTTAAACAAGAAACATTGTTGTTAAAGAAAGCCTCTGAAAATCCGAAGCAATCGAAATGCACTGTGGAGGAATTTCCAAAAAAACACGATAAGCAGCATCCTGGACCAATGACAGATGAGAAAAAATGTGAAACTAAAATGTCTTATGTACAATTTTTGTCGAGTAAAGATTCTTCGGGAATGCAGTCAAGTAAAAGCCACGAGGGCGAGATTAAAACTGAGGAACAGGACGAGAAAAAATGTGAAACTAAAATGTCTTATGTACAATTTTTGTCGTGTAAAGATTCTTCGGGAATGCATTCAACTAAAAGCCACGAGGGCGAGATTAAAACTGAGGAACAGGCCTGGGACATGCTTCTGAACGACCCGGATCCGAAACAGACGACTCCACAAAAGGAAATACTGCCGCCAGCTTCTAATGATAAAGCAGACGATTCTAGGCTTAAAACTAAAAAAAGCCGCAAATCAAAAAAATCGCAAGATGAGCAGCTAGCTAAAGCCGATGATGATAGTTTTGTAGAAATACATAATATCGAAGAAAAACAGCAACCGCCGAGCGGTGAATTAGTATCAATTTCTACACCTTTCGAGGACATCAATCCCACAGTCTCGTTCTGCTCCAAAAGTAAAAAATCACGGTCGTCTAGAAGTTTTACTCCAGAAGGGGATGATGATTGTAATGTAAAAACGGCGGATGTTGTATGCCAGGAAGTAGATACTACATCGGTGAAGGCAAAAGGATGTAAGAAAAAAGATCTTATCACAGATGAGTCGGTTGAAAATTCAGAACAAAATGTAATTGCAAATTTACATCATCGTCGGGATCTTAAACCAAATAAGTCTTCTGAATTGGATTCATCTAAAAGTAAAACTCTCACTGAATGTAGTCAGCCCTTAAGCTCACCTAGCAAAAATCTTGGCGTAAAAGAATCACCCAAACATAAGAGCAAATCGCCTTCTCCAAATCTTGATACTCGCAAATCTGAAAAAACGAATGAGGCCAACAAAAAAGAAGTTTACGTCATTAATACAACAGACGATGATTTTCCCGAAATTCAAATAACAAGAGCTGCAAAACCGCGTAAAAAGTCGCCACAGCCCGATAAGAAAATTCAAGAAAAGGAAGCTGCAATCGATAAACCCTTTAAGTCGTGGAGTTCTATTGCAGCTTCTAAAAGCGTAAAAAAGATAGACGAGGTTGAGAAAATGCAAGAGACAGTAAAAAAAGATGAACATAAAGTTGTAGAAGAAAGTACTCAGGAAAGAGCAGAGAAAGTTTCCTTACAGGAAAAATTGATGGAGTTGTGTAAGCGAACCGACATAATGGTTGCCGAGTGCGATGCACCTTCGGAATTGAATTTTGTAGAGGAACATCATTCAGTGCTGCACGACCTGCCGCCTCTCGAAGCGCTCGACTTTGGGCTGGATGATTTTAAATTGGAGGTGATGAGAGATAGCCTTTTAGAAGTAAACGATGGCAAGGTGACCAGTCCGATATGCAAAATTAACATTGATGATATACTTTCGTCCATCAAGGAGACAACTAGTAAAGTTATCGAATCGAGTACGTTCAATTTGATTGACATTGAAAAAGTGCCCCCGAAACGTGAGAAAGGATTCAGTGTCGTTGAAACAGATAAAATTACGAGCCAGGATGTGAAGCTTGACGACGAAAGTAAAGATGCAGAACTTATGGAAAAATCCTCAGACGACGATGCTGCCTCGCCAGTTTTATCTACAGACAGCGATAAAGAGGATAAAAGAAATAATGGCGCCACAAATGCTAATATACCTGCGTCTAAGCAAGTGTCCAAGTCAAAAAAATCACGCAAGAAAAAGAAGTAAAGCGATCGTGTTTCGATATTTCGAGCTTCGCTACTGTACAGGCTATGTGATTTTGGTATAATATTTTTTTTAATCTAACACTGCTATGGTTTTTAATATAGGATACGCAGATGATGCACAGAAAAAAAATATAAAAAAATATTCGTAGTATAAAATTTAACTTGTACGTGACTCAAAAGGCTTCTTTTTAGGTAGCTACGTAACATTTTTGACATTTAGCTATACTGTATCATCGTCATATCGATAAAATGAAAAAAATAAAAATAAAAAATGTAGGAAAATGACAAAAAAGGTTTTTAATAAGGATTTCTTTGTAACAAAGTGTTTCAATTCGTGACCTAAACGTGAATTGCTCGTTCCCTTGCTGCGCACAAGTGACGGAGTGATATGACCATGAAGAATCCAGTTTTATTATACTTTATTAACTTAGTACTTATTGTTTATCGTCTTCGTTTGGACACTAGCTATAAGCGCACCGAACCGACACCGACAGGAGCGCAAGTGCGACGCCACTCGAGGCCAGTACGATGTTCATTACCTCCGAATTACCATTGATTCACGCTTCGCTTTCCGCACCTCGAAGTTTCGGTTTTCGAATCTCGTCGTACACTATGAGTATCCACTAAGAATAATCTTATTTTATTTTATTATGTATTTACCGGTACTTCTTAACCAAAATCGTAACATGTATCCATGTTTTTAAGTTGCTTCTAAAGTGACAATTTTTGTTGTGATGTAGGCAGATATGAAAACGTTAAGAAAAATCAAAAATTGTCCTATGATTTACTATAAATTATGAAACGTCATGATAATTATATCTCGATAATGGAAGGGATACTAACTTGTACATATTAATGTTTATTTTAAAACTGTCCCATGTTCGTAAACAATATCTTGTATATTCGGCTTCGTTTTAAGAAGTTCATATATTATTTAATTTTTATTTGTGAATATTCAGCATAACGTCAGTATTAAGTGCTTAGTGGCCCTGACTCAAGTTACACCTCTGTCTAAGTCACCCGGTATGTGATACCGCGATCGAACAACTGCTGTCTATATGTACAAAATATCACTGATTTCTAAGTATTATTTATGAATGAGTTTATTATATTTAGTTTGTAAACACGTTGGCTCATGACATGTAATATTTATTTTTGTACGTAACTTGTCCGTGATATATCTCTTTGGTGGTAGATTTAAAATGTTTTTGTAACTAATAAATTGGCAATTTATAGGTGCATAATATTTTTAATTAGAGTTATAGATTTGCTTGCTAATGATCGTTTCTTGATCGCTAGAGCTAACCATCCCGAGAATAAACAGTTATAACGAGTCAAACAATAACCGGCATAATATTTAGGTGCTTTGAATACGTTTGTGTATTTAATACGGTGTCTCACATGGTCGCGGAACTAAATTCTTATTAAGGAATTAACCTCTAGTGCTATATTTTTGCCATTATTCATAAAAATGTGACCATGAAAAATGTTGCAGTTACAAAACGAAATTACCATTCATATCCAACCGTCAGTTTCAGCGCGTTACATGAAATGTACACATGTGTGTGATAGGATTTCTGTTTATAAATTAAAATTTATTATGTATCACATTGGTGATTTTAAAGGAAAACAATTTATAAAATAGTGTCTGATACATAAAATGGTGAAATCATTGGGTATTCATAGGGTAAATACGAAGGTTTCACTCTATACGTATGGTTACTTCGTTGTTTTAATCCTATGACAAAGGGTTGGATTCAGGCGTCTATAATAATTTTTCTATTTATTTAATAATTAGTATTTATTATAAAAATAGAATGATTTTAATTTACCGGCGTATTTTTATATGTGCGTGTACGTACGTTCGTACGTTCACGTTTGAGGATTCGGCCAGTATGAAAATATTAAAAATAATATTGCCGTCTAATCTCTTCTATATAGAGATTTTTGTAATAATTTAAATGTCAAAAGGCAGCAAAACATTTAGTCGGACTTAATACTTAACAATCGGATAGGAAATGATTTTAGAGTATGACACGATGATATGAAGTGGGAAATTTTTTTTTGGAACGAACATCAAAAAGTGACATTTAAACTCTGAGATTATTCCAGATGGTTGTCAAAATTTCCAGCTGGTACTATTTATTATATTTTAATGACGTGACTAATTTTACGAAAGTAATTATTATATTTTACGTTATTTATTATTAAGTTGATAACATTAATATCGTGTTTTTATAAATCGTTTATTATATACATATCATATATTTACTGGAAATTAATCCAACCCTGATATAGAACGTGAAACGGATCGTCTTTAAGCGCCAACAGACTTCACGTACTGTTTTGTTTATTATTCGAATTTAGCATAATTTCTATTTATAATTATTCAATAGCGATATGACTTAAAACACTTTTTTATGACACGACAAAGTCGCGTAATATTTTTCCTTACATAAGTTTAATAAAATGAGATTTTTGTTTTTTTTTAAATATAGTTTTTAGTAGCTGAAATTAAGTTTTTATTGAAACTTCATATACATAATTTTGTTTGCAAGCAAATAGGAGTTTATTCGTGGTGTAAGGGAAATAAACACAAAATCTCATTTACGTCGCAGCGATAACGTAATAGTTCATATTGTTTGTAATATAGATTAATAAGTAAAAGCGACACGTAGGTAAGGATATTATCGTAGGTTAGTTAGTAAAATTTTAAGGGTCTAAGTTTCACAATGTTGTAATGTGAATACAATAAACTGACTAGAATGTTACTTATTCCCTACCAGTTCGTTTCTGTACTTCATTTGTCAAGTCTAATACTCATCTGACAGTTTCCTGAAAAATTTCTCAGCGTTAGAGATATATATATATATATAGAGTAGGGAAGACATACGGCTCTCTGGAAGTGGCGACGTCCAACGGTTAGAAACAGAGAAACGATTGCGGTACTCTATCTCTATCTCACTACTGACGCATGACTCACGCTAGCGCTACCTGTGCGTCCGCGAGTATTAAGAGACAGAGATAGGTAGCTCCATTTGCTTTCTCTTTATTTTCGATGGACATTTTAGGCTGGCTCCCCTAATCTACGTATAACATATCTAAATTCTCAGCTGTCAAACGGTTCTTGACACGCAACAGTTTATTTTTATGGTATTTCTCAGCGGAAAAACGGTTTATTACAATAGGACTGTTATGGTAACTTTTTATCATTTTTGAGTGCCACAACATTAACCTGCGTTGTTATATATGTACACAA